>JABUQX010101092.1:22500-39084 GCA_015478945.1 Trachelipus rathkii | reverse complement strand
TCGACTAATAAAGCTGGAATCTGGGGTGTAAGGAGGTTCGCTGGATGAAGGTGAGCAACACGAAAAATTTCATCTATTAGGGCATCAGAGCGCCTTTATTTTGTTTTTCCCTGGTCGAGAAGGGGTTAGGGAAAAGTCAGGAGGGGGAAACCGACTTTTGATGGAATCCGCCTTTCTTTAAAATCGTATTTTCAATTAAGGCTTATTCATAAATAAACTCCTATTAATAAAAAACTTTCTGCATTGCAAATAAAAACGCAACAATAACAATAAAACAAATAGACCAAAACAAATATACCAGAGGGAAGGGAAGGGGAAACTATAACCTATGGGAAAGTGTCCTCTGGCCACTGGTGAAGGGAAGTCGCAAGCCCAACAGAAACCCACCCGCGTAGGGGAGGGCAGAGGATGTGCCTCGGGAGTCCCTCCGGAACTCTGCGACAGTCCCCTCCCAAGAAACGCACATGGTACGCTGAACGCGAAGCCGCGAGGATTTATACACCGCAAGTGGTTAACCCCAAAGGCTCGGGACCCAACTACAATAGGCGGCCTCGGACCGGTTTATAACCTGTACGCCTCATACCGGCGGGGATGGAGGTGTGGACTGACCCAGGACCCAAACAGGAACAAACAACCGGAAGACCGAGAAGGGCCAAGTGACGGGAAGAAAAAGGGGAGGGCCCTCAAAAGAGGGAGGACGTACGTAACGCATAATACGTAAAGCGGGGAATGGAGGCAATGACCGAGAAAACAGAAAGCGGAAATACAGACAAAACAAACCTGAAAAGAGGGAAACGTGCAACTTCGCAGATATCCAAAAGGGATATCTGAACCCCCTCACCACGATAAGGTGGGCACGTTATTGAGGGGGATAATAATAATAATAATAATAATAATAATAATAATAATAATATACATTATAATAATATACATATATATATATAATATATATATATATATCATATTATATATATATTATATATATATATATATATATAATTATATATATATATAATATATATATATATATATATATATTATATATATTATATGGAAAGGATGAAGATAGTCGGTTGGTGGTAAGGCGGATGTATAGTGGTGAGTGTGTTGGGAACCAGACCGGCTGGGAGACGAAGAGAAAGTGGATTGAGTCGTTGAACGAATGTCTGAAGAAGAAATGTGAGTTTGCAGAGGCGAGAATAAAGGTGGCTATGATAGGAGAGAATGGCGGGGTTTTGGTGAGGGGGTATGTGGTTGTGGCCCACTGGGCCAAGGGATGAACCCTTACATTGACGATTTACCATAGTGAAGGCCCGTCGGCGGTCCCATGAAGCTCTAGGTGGATTTTCTGTCTGTGACGAGTATGTACAGAGGGGCGTAAGGCTGGGGCTTTTCTTTTTCGAACATTTGTCATATTCTCGCTCTACTTTTCTTTTCCGATGCTTGTAGCGCACTTACTCCCAGTCATTGGAATTGTGGTAGGTAACAAGAGAAATCCTTACAAACCTATTATTTATATATATATTATTTTTAATAATTATTATATATACAAATATTTATATATATATATATATATATATACTTATATATATATATATATATATATAATATATGGGTCTATCATTTTTTTCCGATACGCTGATGGCCCGCTCGATAATTTTTTGAAAACTTTTTTTTTGGAACATAAAAAAAGTAAATCCATGGAAAGTTCAAAACCACCATTCGTTTTTTTAGATTTACTCTGGTTGTAATAGGGTGAGCCAAAATGTTAACCTTTTTATGTCATTAGTATCACTTAATGTAACATTTTTTAAGTTATATCTCCATATTGGTAATTCTTATACCAAATTTTCATAGAGCGTGATTTGTTAGGGATAGCTTTAAGGTACATTTGGCCTTTTCTTGTTTTTTTTGGGGAAATTAATATTTCACCATGAAAATGAATCCGAAAATTGTTGTTAAAAACGCGAAGAAATTTCCATTTCGTGGGGTGTATTATTAAAGAGAGGATAATAATTTAAAGCGATTATAAAATTTTGTGTGATGACATACTAAAGTAGGGTTTAACTTAAATCTTATTTGAAGTTTGGTAAATATTTTAAAAAAAATTTAACAGGGTTCCAAAAATCAATTTTTCGGAAAATTTGATAACTTAGCACTTACCCCATCAGAGATATTAAGGTTCAAAATTACTGATTTTAACACATTATACTACTACCATAAATGTTCCTTCACCTGCAATATTGACTTTGGTATTTTGCTTGTTTTAAGAAATAAAGCAGTACCAAAATGCAAAAAAACAAAATTTTTTTTAAGTTGTTGTTATGATAGTTTATTATTATAGTTACTTATAGTTCAAGAAATACATAGACATATAAATATAAAAATCATCATGTAAATGAAAATGTAAAAAAAAATTTAAATTTTACAGGTTAATATACATAAGAATGTACCATTATATCTACTGTAATGACAAAATTAACTCAATAACTTTTAAAAAGTTGATATATCATATATATATATATATATACTATATATATTATATATATATATATATATATATATATATTATATATATATATATATATATATATATATATATATTACTCATCAATATTTTCAATGGTTGAAAATTTGGCAAATCTCAAGTCACCATTAGATTTCTAAAATTCAATCGAAATTTTTGAAAGAAAAGAAAGAAAAACTTTTCTGAAAATGAATGCATAATCTTGGCTGATTTTGCCGACACGTACGTAGTCCAAGACGAATTTCAAGGGTATCATTGGGTCAATGACAAAGCTACTTTGCACCCATTTGTTCTATATTTTAAAATAGTAAATTAAGAAGTCACTCTCTTTGTGCTTAGAGTAACTACTTAGAGCACAACACATCAGTTGTTCACGTCTTCCAAACATATGTAGTAAAATATATTAAACATAATTTGCCTAAAGTTGAAAAGCTAGTATATTTTTCAGATGGAAGTGGTAGCCAGTTTAAGAATAAAAAATTTTTTGTTAACATTTGCCATCACCAAAAAGATTTCGCATTAAAAGCTGAATGGCATTTCTTTGCATCTTGCCACGGGAAAAATGCCTGTGATGGGGTTGGAGGAACAACAAGGCGCGGAATTAAGGCAAACGTCAGCTTACAAAGAACACAACACACCAAATTCTTATTGACCAAATATATTCATCCTGCAAAGAGAAAATAAGAGGAATAACATTTTCTCGTAAACGTAAAAGAAGGAATTCATGAACACATTGAAAGACTTAATTCTCAAACAATTTTTATTTTTTGAGAATTAAAGGAACAAGAAACTTTCAAAAATTCTTATTCCCTTTCAGAGAACATAATTAGCTGGCCATCCAACCTCAAAAACTGACGTTTACCCAAAGACCACTGTGTCAGCAAAAATGTTTCCTTTAAATGACACAGTAGCTTGCGTATATGATGATCAATGGTGAATTGGAAAGGTAGAAGAAATATGTGTGGAGCACGATGATGTTTACATATATTTTTTTATCATCCTTCCGGACCCAGAACTTCATTCAAGATGTCAGATTCCGATCGGAAATGGAGCCCAATGAAAATATATTTTACGCCAATTTTCTGGCTGAAATAGACGTGTAATGAACTCGGAGAAATTACAACATCTCAACAAAGTTTTCCGAGAAATTCTCTCTTCTGACAATCACAGGATACAGCGGCAAAGTAAAAATAATATATATAGTATATATATTATATATATATTATATTATATATCTATTTAATATATATATATATATATATATATAATAATAATTAAACGTTTTTTTTTTTGTTATAATCATAACATGATACTAATATATACTAATATATATAATATAATATATATAATATATATATGTTTAATATATATATATAATATATTTTTTTTTTCTTTTTTTGAGTTAGTGTACAGGACCCACCACGGCTCACAATGAAGCGGCACACTGGGGCTGAAAAAAAAAATCAAGCACCACCATGGGAGGGCCTGTCATAATATATGTTTCAAATGTCAAAAAAAGATTTGAATTGTGAAATGAATATTCAGTCAGTCAAATAAATAAAAACTAAATAAATTTATCCTTGCATTGTTAATAGTCTTAAGGATTACATAATACAAATCAAATGCTATAAAGAATATTCACTTCTTGAAGATACAAGAGAAATAGTGTTCACTGCTAAATGGAAGATTCAAGATTAAGATATGGGATACTCTTTTTAGAAGGTTGTTAATGGACGTAAAAAGTAAGGAAAATAACGACAGCGGTAATAGGGTCAGATGGAACATTCAATGAAGATATGATGAACAGATTGCGGGTGTGGCGACGGCAAAATTTGCAAATGGGAGGAGGGTCACGTGACATATAGTGACTGTGAGTGATGTTAGTGTGGCCAATACGGAGGCGTGCAAGTATCACCTCAATTGTAAGCGCTTTCGTCTGTGGGAGGAAGACCACTCACCGATATTCGGCTTTATGTTTCTAAGTTTCCTTCCACGCCGATCACTCGTCCAGCACTCTTGCAAAAGATCGAAAGCCCGTCGGAGAGCAGGATAGTAATCAGTTGATGGGAGGCGGCTTTGTCGAATGCTAATGGCATCCGGGAGGTACCTGAACAACTCCGAGAAGAGGAGGGCAGGCCATTTTGGCCTCTCTTGTCAGCGAATTTCATTGCCAGTTACCCCTGCGTGAGAGGGAGTCCAAACATAAATAATTTGTTTCTTAACGGAGTGGAGAAGTCGAAAGAATTGTTGCAGCAGCTGATACCATTGGTTTTTTAGAATAGGGGTTTTTAAGTGCGCTTGTAGCGCGCTAAGCGAGTCTGAATAAACGACATATGAGTGATCTTGGTTTAGGATTAGAATTCGAGAACGGGCAATCATTATAGCCGTTAACTCTGCTGTAAAAATTGAAGCCTATGAGGGGAAGGGTATGGAGAGGTTGCAGTCAGGAAAGACAGCAGAAGCGCCCACACTGTCCCATATTTTAGAGCCGTCAGTAAACACTGGAGTAAATTCATCGTGGACTGCGCGGCGTGAGACAGAAATGATGCTTTTAACAGGCCGAAGGATGGCTAGATTTGGAGAGAGATGTCAGATGCCAAGCAAATGGTAGGAGAAGGGAATAGCCAAGGTGTGTAACCCTTCTCGTAAGAGAAAGAAAGGCAGCACCTTTTGAAAAGGGATGTTGAGGAAATTAAAAGATGTTATGACCCGTCTTTGCAATGGCCATAATTAGGGATTCCTGAAGGTACCTCCTGCAGAAATCGGTTGTCAGAGCAGGACGGTATTGGGGTTTGAAAACGAAGATAACTTGTAGCTCACCATGAAGTATTCTCTTAGAAGAGAAGAGTGGCGCATCACATTGATTCTTCAAGGCTGCACGCTGGGGGGACGATCGTAAAAGCTCCAGGTTGAAGAAACGGATCGCTTCGTTTTGGATGGGAACTAACAGGTGTAGCAGTGTTGTGAGGCCTGACGCATATATTGCACAGCCATAATCCAGTTTCGATCGGATTAGGGCTACGTAAAGACGTAAAGGGGATTTGCGATCAGCACCCCAAGATTTTGAGGCGAGATGACGTAATAGGTCAAGGGTGCGATGACAAGTTGTTTTTAGGTGTTTAATATGCGGTGCATATGCTAAGTGGTCATCTAGGATGAGTCCTAGAAATTTGACCTGTGAAGTTACACGAATGGGCGAACCATATAACGTTAGGTTCGCTGGAAGAAGGTGGCATAGTTCTTCGATTCGCCTTTTTCTTAAAAGCACGTGCTGAGCGTTTTGGTGGGTAGAAAAATGGAAGCCATGGGAGCTAGCCACTGTGAAATATTTTCAATAGCTAGTTGAAGTTGCCGTTCGAGAAAGGGCAGCCTGGCACCGGCTTTGTATAATGCTAAGTCATCGACATATAGAGAAAAAATGACAGTCGCTGGAATAGAGGTAACAATAACATTAAATCAAGAACAAATAGTAGTACACTTAAACACTACCCTGCGAACGCCTTCATAAAGAGTAAAGTGGCGTGACAGAATAGAAGAGGACGAAACTGGATAGATCTGTGTGATAAAAGGCATTGATAAAAAGATGGAGTTGTCCGCGGAAACCGCGAGCGAATGGAGTTTAAGAGAATGCCCAGTTCTCCACGTTGTGTTGATAAGCCTTTTCAAGTCAAAAAAGACACCAAGAACATCGCCACAGTTGAGAAGGGCTTCCTCGGATGTCATGGTCTAGTTTTACGAAGGGGTCCGCAGTCGAGCGATTTTTTGCGGAAACCCAATTGGAAGTTTGAGAAAGCTTGACGCCTCTCCAGAGCAGGGAGTAAGCGGCCAGAAACCATTTTCCTCCATTAATTTACAGGAGTGACAGGTCAGCGAATTGGTCTTTGGTTGTCTCCGCCAACTTCGGAGCTTTCCCAGGTTTGGGGATAGGAATTACAAAAGCTGTAGTCCAAATAGATGGAAAAGAAGATTCGATCCAGATTTGTTATATAAATCCAGCAAAAATGCTGCGCCCGAAGAGAGAATGATATGAACGGATGCAATGATGTTGAGAATCATGTCTGGACCAATGAGCACCTTTTCTTTGCTATCTTGCCAATGCTAGTTTGGATACTCTGGCAAGTGTAAAAAGACGGTTGTAGGTATGATCTTCTCCTTTCGCTGTGAAAGTCTGGTAGTGCTACTGTGTCAGTTCTCTTTTTTGGAAAGGCTTCAGTGTAGTCGGATTGAGCTCGAATGGCTAGCAAAGCTATAACCTAAAGCATCCGTACCACCGCCGGAGCTGAAATCGTATCAGTTATTTCAGGCCCATACACGGAGGACTGTGGGTGAAGAGTCATTGGGAGCGACGAGATATTTTCTGTGTAAGTCTTCCCACACTAAGGGAAGGGGAGTTGTGGAGTTAACAGTCGATATGGTAAGTTCGAAAATATTGTTTACGCGTTTTGACGATTAATTAGCCGAGTATCTCGGCTGCGGCAGCTTAAAAATAATCATGTTGGGGTAGTACGGGCCTTTTTGTATTGGCTGTAGAGTTTCTTCTTCTCTCGGTGGCTTGTGCGCACACTCTTGGGACGCACCAAGGGGTTGCCGGACGCGCCTGTTGAGGAGACTGTGGAATGCAAGGCCTTCCGCCTGCCGAGATGACTACTTTTCTGGAGACAGCGAAAGCGCATCATCAACAGTCGGAAATGGTTTATTGAAAAGAGAAAGAGGGATAGCTGTGTGGCTGATAAAAAGGAGCCCACTCGCTCGATCATAACGCTCGCTGGAGTGGGTTTTTGCAATGGGCTTGGAGCAAGCTCGTTTTAAATGCTATTGGGTAAATGATGCGCTGCCAATAAATATCAAAGCGGCCCAGGTAAAACGTATCATAAGGGGAATGGGAGCATAAAGGAAATTTGTTTAAATTACAAAGAAGAAGTGTGTTGTATCTACACGTTCATATGGGGGGGGGCCATGGTCGGCGGGGGGGGTTGGGAGTCCAATTGTTGTTAAGGCCATTCCCCAGGAAAAGGGGGTAGAGATCTATTAGATCTTGGACTTAGATGAAGGGACAGAGAGTCGCCCCATAAGGGGGTGCGGAGGTTGAAGTCACCTAATATAACAACCGGAGAAGGGAGCTGTTTAAAAAGATCTTGCCGGAAGATTTCGGCACCTTAGTAAATTCACATACTTGGGGCAAGTAGATTGAACATATCAGGTAAGGTCGATGATACAGTGAATTTCTTGCTTGGCTCCACTGGGCAGGTAAGTTGGTTTGGAGAGGGAACTGGGGAATAGGGGATAGACTTTGTGAATAGAGTAATTCCTGCTCCTCCCGCTAAATTTGCACCTTTTCCTATTAGAAGTTTAACGGTGACTTGTATGTCAATGGTTGGATGAGGTCGCGATGGTATAGTTGTAGTTTCTCCAAACATATACACTTTGGTGTACAATATGTTTATTAGTTTTGACCAAAGGTTCTTTTCCGGAAATAGAAAGTAATAGTCTACTGTGCGAATGTCCCAACGAGACTGCCACCAATTTGTGAGTTATTAATATTATGAATGGACGGTCTATTTGAAGACATTGGTCTCTTAATGTGATGGGGGGTAAATGTTTAGAGGGTGGGTTTCGCTTTGAGAAGGGAAGGGTTGACGTTTGGGTCCTTCGGGCCGGAGAGGGGAAGCAAAACTGGGGAGCAGGGTTAGTTATTAACACACCAGAGATTGTAGGGTTTGTAATGAACGTTCTTTAGAGAGGAGTTTCCAAAGATTGTATTTGGTGAACAGAGCTCACCATGAATGCGAGAATTTTTAAGTTGAAATTCAACCGAATCACTTTTTTTGTTTATGTGGGTGGTTGTTAAATCAGAGAGCCATTCGTATGCCATAGTTTATTAGTGAGAGCAAAGTTTCAGAAATCCGGCTGGCTAGCGAATTTCAAGGGAATTTGTTTGGGAGGGGGCATGGGAGTTTCAATTTGGGGATAATTGGGGGAAGGAAGGTGTATCAGAAGGGTATTGGTCCTTTTGAGAATGTATTGCGGGTTACGACTCGATTTCGCCATATTGGGATTCGACTGAATTTGGGCAAGGTCTAGATTCTGGAGATTTTCCAGTACTTCGTCCATCGGGTGATTTTGGGAAAATTGGTAGTTGATTTGGGAGGATGGGGACTTTCTGGTCCACTCTCTGAATCCATCAGACCCTAGAACGTTTAGAGCGTTTGCGGCGTTTTACGTTGAACAGTTTTCCCATTCACCTTTCTCCGGGAAAAATTGGCAGGAGCCATTTAGAAAGAGATAATGGGTCGTCGGGCATCAAAGCTCCCATTTTGGGAGCTGTTATCCAATTTCATCCTTTGAGGAGTGCTGCGATAGGAAATTCGGATAAGGAAACTTCGGAGAAGAATTATAGGACAGATCAGAGGAACTAAAACTGCCTGGGTAGATATTAGGTTTGATTGGTTTGGTGAGTTGTCATTTAGTATGGGGGATTTTACTTGGGGCACCCCCACGTCTATAAAGCCTTTGCCATTTTGTCTCAGAAAGTAGACTTTATGCGGAGGTCTCTTCTGAGTTGGCGTTTTTTTACATCTGGGGTTTACTTGGGTGTTATTGTTTAAGGAATTTGGGTTGCTCTATATTTTAGGCGGAATAATCTTTAACTGACGGACTAATTTCTTTTCTGTGTGTTTTAAACCATCTTTAAATTAAGGGGTTTAAGTAATAGTGGGAGGCGAATTAAGGGGCACAAGAGATGCCGGTGCCTCTTGGCTATAAGTTTGGTGAACCAATTTGTTGAGTATGGGACAGTGTGTCTTGGCAGGAAGTGTTTTTCCAAATTTTGTATTAGATGAGGCTCAGCATATTTCAATTGGTAAGCTTGTTGAGAGTTATCGCTCAGGATAAGGCTTTGGTTGGTGGCCTTTTGGGACGGGAGATTGTAATCTGGGGCTGATGTTTGCGACTCTTTGGCAAAGTTGTAGTGTTGGGCAGTACAGGGTAGACTGGTTGCAGGTTAACTTGGCTGAGTTTCAACGGATTTTAAGAGAGGAGTTCTAATTAGGAGAGGGTTGTGTTGGCGGATTAACACGTGAAGGCGTGGGGGTAGTTGTAATTCTGGCAAACCGATTGATTTGTCCCTGCATATTTTTGGGGTGCCGCTGGCGCTGAGGCTATCAATGCCGTAGATAAATTTATGTATAGTACATAGCTCTAAACCTCCTGTTCAACAGTTAAGAACGGGCATTTTGAAATGAGGGGGAAGCCACTGTGGGGTCCTTTACAGTTTCTGGAGTTAGGGGTATTTTCCCACATGGGGGGAGTGGGTGAAATTAATTCTCCGCAGATTGGGCATATTGTAATTGCCTACAGTATTTTCGGGGATGACCAAACGTTTTTGACATTTGAAGCAACGTCCGGGTCGAGGGATAAACGTGCCGAACACCTTAATTTTCGAACGCTATTTTTACTTTTGTAGGTGAATAAGGGGTGTTAAAGGTCCAGTAGTAAACGGGGGTTTGGTTTTTCCAGGAGTTTTCCCGGCGAGGGGGAAAATCTATAAATGTCTTGTGACCGCGGGAAAAAATCTTCTCTTGGTGGAGTTTCTTCAAAATGACAAGCTTGGTGTCTTCGTCTCTCTGACGAGGACAATAAATAGTGGCTTTAGATGTGTTTCTTATTCCATCAGGAGTAGAAATAATAGGAACATCTCCAAGAGACGTTAAGGATGACAGATGGAACTTTAATTTCGGTTAGCAGCTTTTACGAGAAATGGACGCCATTTCTCAATCAAAAATTGTTGACTGAGGGTGCTTCAACTCCTAGGAGCTTTTCGAGTGCCCTAACTGAGAGGATGGTTCTGTCTCAGTAAAGAGGTTTTGGAGGTAGTGGAAATGCGCAATTATGTTATACAATCCGGGAATGACATGTCTGCTGACATTCCCTGAGGGGGTGCAGCGTATGTGGAGTAAACGAATGAGTACGACTATTACGGGGGGCACCTTTACGGGATTGCCCGGCCCGTGGGGGCCCCTGAGGTGTTTTGCTGGGTTCGACGATCTGAATGAAATTTAGGCGAAAGACCCTCAGGAGTAGTGGAAGAAGCAAATTATGGGTACCAGGTCTAGAAGTAGTAGGGACCGTGGTAAAAGGGGCCAGGCTGGGGAAGCTGGCAGATGGGCTTCAGCTCACCTTTAATTTAAGACGTTTTTTCTTTTTAAGACTTTTCGCATATAGATTTAACCACAAGCTTCGTCACCAATAAATGAGCAGCTATAGCAATAAAACAAAATGAGACATAAAAACAAATAACAGGATGGGCTGAAAGGCGTATGTTTCATAGGAAGGGTAGTCCTTCTCCCACAACAGGTCACAGGTCCGAGACCCACACAACCACACGGACCCCACCCCGTCCCGTAGGTTGGGCTGTGGATGTGGCCTCGGAAGATCCCCACAAACCTTTACGTGGGGTTCCCACCCGTGTACCACACGGCACCCTAATGCTTCGGGCGTAAAGTCCGAGATTTTAACACAAAAGTGGGCAGAACAGCTCCTCAGTGGTCAGCTGAGGCTCAGGTTCCCAACAATTGGCGGCCCGGTCAGAGGTGGGAGCATAAATGACCGGTTTTTCAACTGTACCCCTCAATTCCACGGGAGGAAGTGTGGGGTGAACTGAAACCCCGTGCGGGAAGAGGCACCAGGATAGCCCAAGGGCTGTGATGGGAAAAGGGAGGGTAAACCTTATACAAAAATTAAAGGGGCTTGTGGGTGGGAATTTAAAAAAAAAAAAAAAAAAAAAAACGCTGGCTCACTCTGCCCTTCCTACACCTACAGTATCCGCATATCCCGGCCAACAGCATCCCAGGAGCCCCCACCACAACAAAGGTGAGCGATCAACTGGGGGATTAATATATATATATATATATATAATATATATATATATATATATATATATATATATATATATATATATATATATATATATATATATATATATAATATATATATATTATATATTATATATATATATATATATATATATATATATATATATATATGAATAGATAATTTTTCAAAAGTTATTTAGTTTAATTTTGTCATTACAGTAGAATATAATGGTACATTCTTATGTATATTAACCTTAAAATTAATTTTTTAACATTGGGTTTTCATTTCTCCTTGATGCCACACTATTTCAATTGTCTATGTATTGTCTTTATAACTAAATAACTAATAAATAAATGCAAATACCAAAGTCAATATCGCAGGTGAAGGAAACATCTATGGTAGTAGTATATTGTGTGAAAATTTCCAGATTTTTAGCACTTACCCATCAGAGATATTAAGGTTCAAAGTTACGATTTCCGAAAATTGATTTTTGGAAACCCTGTAAAAATTTTTTTAAAAATATTTACCAAACTTCAAATAAGATTTAAGTTAAACCTTACTTTAGTAATGTATTATCACACAAAATTTTATTTCGTTAAATTATTTCCTTCTATAATACACCCACGAAACTGGAAATTTCTTCGATTTTTTTCAGATGGCAATTTTCGGATTCATTTTCATGGTCAAATATTATTTTTCCCCCCAAAAAACAGGAAAGGCCAAATGTTCCTTAAAATAATTCTATACAATACCTATGAAATTTGTATAAGAATTACCAATAATGGAGAAATATGACTTTAAAATGTTACCTCTATTAAGGGATAAATTTTGCTCCACCTGGTCAAACATTTTGGCTCACGCTGTTACAACCAGAATCTACAAAAACGAAAGGTGGTTTTGAACTTTCCAGGAATAACCATTAACGCCATGCAAAAATATAAAAGTTTTTCAAAAATTAATCGAGCGGCCAACCTTCTTTTTTTGTAGGGCAAAAATGGATAGAGCATATATATTATATTATATATATATATATATATATATATATATATATATATATATATATATATATATATATATATATATATAATGATGGAGGAGGACCCTGTCCGAGTTCCCTCTCCACTGCAACGAATCAACCTACATGTTTAAATAAAAATCCACACGAGGTATTTTTATTCTTTTATATGGTTTAGAGTTGCTAAATGACACGAATCTAAAAAACTTTGATAAAGTATACAACTAAAGGCTGAAGGTGTTTTTAGAGATAAGTCACTCAAAATCAGGAATTCCCATTGAGACCAATGTCAAACAATCGGATATTGAGAAAAATGATCTGAATCAAACTTTTGTTAATCAATCATATCTACTCCGAAAAATTTACAATTTCGATAAATTGAAAAAATAATTTGTGAAAATTTTCAAATTTTGACATTTTTATTTAGTTAATAAACATTGAACCTGTCCTCGAGTTACTCATTTTTTTGATACATTTTTCACGAATCATATTATTTTAAATGCTTATACATAGTAAATTACATTGACGGATGAAAAAATTGATTACATAGTTATATAAAAAGTATCACTGCAAGCAAGTTTATAATAGAAAATTTTTTAAATATTAAAAATCTACATAATGCTATAAGATCTTCCACTAAAAATTTAAAAAGGAAAAAAAATCTCACAATTATACATCTGCTACTTATGTATATAATACCACCATTTCTTAGTTATTCTTTGAAATTAGAGCAACATATTTTTAAAACTAATAATGAGGTGGGACTGGCCATAGGGTTTGTCCCCCGGAATTTTTTTTTATTTTAACCATTTTCACTATCATAATTTTGATGTGCAAGCATGTGTGATTTAAAGTTTCCTTTCTGATTATCCTCGGTACAATTTTTTTTTTAAGCACCTCTTATGAGGGTACTCTCGGTGCTACACCGTCCCCAAACCTTGGATCAAGGCATAGCACGCACACTCAGCTCCCCAATGCTCGGGGGAGTAGCACTGAGAGACGGAAGAGAAAGATTTCGAGGAGAGGCAAATGCGCGGAGGGGGAACATCCGAAAACCCAAGGAAGGGCGAGAAGCATCCGCCTCTGGAAAACGGAAAAACCACCACACCACACCAGGGCACCATGAACCGGAGTTGCTGGTCTCTTCTCCAGATCATTGTATTCTTTCTCTCGAAGAATTCGAGGTGTACGAAATGTATTGATGATGGATAAAGTGAACTGTGATGAACATTTCACCCACCTGACAGCCCACTTAATGGAGGGTCTGTTTTTTCAATTTGCGGTTTCTTCGCTCTAGGACACTGAAGGGCAGTATATCCTGCCCACCATCGTCCAAGGTAAACACCTTGATGCGTAAGCATGTGTTCTTTTAAGCCTCGTTTATTATTACACTAAAAACATTTGAATAAACTTTTTTATTTATTTCTCTCCTCGAAGGGAGGTATTTATCCCGCATCCGGGTCTAAACCTTAGACCTAAGGATGAGGGATTTTCTGTTTAATTAATCCCAGCACACGTGAACCTGGGCCCAAAATGCGCAGTATGGCACCCCATATTTTCCGCGAGGTCCACATGGATTCCCTAAGGCAGGGACAACTCTCCATCAATGCACGCGCCACCCGAATTCTTTTTCCACTCATCACTACCCGGTCACCCCAAGCTGTTCGAAGTCCTCGCCCGCGACGCCGACCCGTCGGAACTGGTCCTGTTTAAAACCAGCCCTACGACGTAAGCGAATCAGTTTAACGAGCGGGGCTCGACTTTCAGTGTTCGGGGGACTAGCACTGAGAGACGAAAGAGACGGATTTCGGGGAGAGGCAGATGAGCGGAAGAGGCACATCCGAAAACCCAGGGAAGGGTGAGAATCATCCGCCTCTGGAAAACGGAAGATCCAACATACGCACGGGGTACTGTTGGCATCACTGTTTGGTGATGAGTAAGCAATGTGTCTTATTAATTCCTTTGTGCTTAAACAACTCAAAGCACACTCAGAATATATATATATGCGGTATATATATATATATATATATATATATATATATATATATATATATATATATTATATTATATATATATATTATATATATATATATATATATATATATATATATATACCGTATATATATATATATATATATATATATAAATATATATATAATATATATATAATATATATATATATTATATATATAATATATATATATTTATATATATATATATTATATATATATTATATATATATACGCGTATATATATATATTATATATATATATATATATATATATATATATATATATATATCTATATTATTATATATATATATATTATATATATATACCGTATATATCTATATATATATATATATATATAATATACCCGTATATATATATATATATATATATATATATATTATATATATATATATATATTATATACTATTATATATATATATATAGTATATATAATATATATAATATATATATATACCGTATATATAATAATATATATATATATATATATATATATAAATATATATATATATATATAATATATATATATATATAATATATATATATATATATATATATATAATATATATATATATATACTATATATATAATATATATATTTATATATATATACAGCTTTACCATATCAGGGTTCACACTAAATTTTGGAATTTGATTTCCCTGACTTTCCCTGACCAAATCTGCAAATTTTCCCTGACCAGCGAGTTCGTTATTTTTGCTGATAAAATATCTTTTAATCATTATTGCAGCCTATTTACTCAGTTCATACATGTAATTATTGAAAATTTATTTTAGAAGCTTTTCCTTATCAACATGATTAATTTAAAAAAAATATATTTTTTTATTAGAAATAAGCCTATCCTTTCCCCATAGTCATTCTTCTACACTCACTTTTTTATTTTTTGCCAAAGTAAGTTTTATTTATACAAAAGAAAATAAATTAAAAGCTTACACTAATAGCCTAGGTCGGAGTGTCAAAACCACGCGGCCCATGGGCGGCATGCGCCAGCCCTATGAAAAATTTAAAAATTTTAATGAAAATATGTTTTGAATTTTGTTATCAATTATTAATCAATTATTTGTGTATAAAGATATATATATATATATATATATATATATATATCATATTATATAATATATATTATATATATATATTTATTATTATATTATAAATATATATATATATATAATATATATTATATATATATATATATATTATAAAACATTTTAGCCCACGAGGACTGTTTTGTAGTCAGTGTGGCACTCCACTGTAATGAGTTTGACACCCCTGGCCTAGGTGAATAACGTCCACTGTGGTCACAAAGTTCTAAGTGGGGAGATTTAGATTAACTTTTTTCTTCTAAGCATCTGAATTTTTGATTTTATGATTTTTTTCTGTCAAAGCTTTAGTTTTAACATCTTTCTCTGCTCTTGAAGTTTATAGATCTGTATGATAATTTCTTTTCAAACCTTTTTATTATCTTCTTCTTCTTGGTTCTGATTTGATGTCTTTGGAGATGTTCTTTCAATATCTTCCTAATGGGGAAGGCTATTACATTTGTCAACCCAATTTAATTGAGTGATAGGGAACTTTATGGATACTTCATGATATCTTATAGCATTGGTGCACTTTCTTTGAAAAATCAGAACTATGTTTCTTTCAGATTTCTCCAACTAAATTGCTTAATTTATAGAAAAGCCTCCTGCTTCCACTGTCGCATTTCCAGGGGAAAATATCAGTCCAAATTTAATAATTTGCCACAATTCACATAACATTGATTCCGCAGGTACTAATAGAAAAAAAAAACTAATCAAGTCTCTTAGAAACACATTTTATCCAAAAATTATTTTGAATTTTTATTACAGGAAAAGAATAAGCTTCACTGCAAAGTAGAGTGTATTTTGTGTGCTTTGCTTTCTAGAAAAATATGGAGCAAGGGAGCAAGTCCATGTTTAATCACATTAATTTCATTTCAAATGAGGAAATTATATACTGGTACCTTACTTGTGAGTGTGCTGGAACATTAATTTTAAATGCCTTTCCCTAATATCTGCACAGAGTTTAAAGACATTTTTTATCATCCACCACCTTTAATGCCCATAGTATATCAGATCCTGTAACTCATCTTTAATGCAAAAAG
>JABUQX010101092.1:0-17500 GCA_015478945.1 Trachelipus rathkii | reverse complement strand
GAGAGGGACGGTGATGGAGACAGAATGAGGGAGAGGGTGGCTGAGAGAAACAAATTGAGGGAGGGAGACGGAATGAGAAAGAGGGAGGGAGACAGGGAGAGACAGAGGGTGGGAAAGAGAGACAGAGGGAGGGAAATAGAGAGGAAGAAAGAGAAAAAGAGGCAAAGGAAGAGAAAAGGGAGAAAGAGAGACAGAGTGCAGGGAGAGATATAGAAAGAGGGAGAATGAGATAGAAAAAGAGACAGGTAGAGAGGGGGAGATGAGGGAAGAAGAGTGAGATAGAGATAGAAGTGAAAGAGAGAGGGAGGTAGAGATAGGAGAGAGGGAGATTCAGGAGGAAGAGAGGAAGTTAGAGACAGAAAGAGGGAGGAAGATAGGAAAGGAGTGAGAGGAGAGAGACAGGGAGGGGGACAGAGACAAAGGGAGGGAGAGGGAGAAAGAGAAAGGAGGGAGGGAGGGTGAGAGAGAGACAGAAGGAAAGAGAAAAAGACAGGAAGAGGGATGGAGATAGAGAAAGACAGAGGGAAGGAGACAGAGAGAGGGGGAGAGACAAAAGGACAAAGAGATAGAGATAGATAGATACAAAGGGAGGAAGAGAGACAGAGAAAGAAAGGAGGGAGGGAGATAGAGAAACAGAGGGATTGAGAGAGGGACAGATAGAACGAGGAAAAGAGATGGAGGGAGAGCGATAGAGAAAAAGGGAGGAAGAGAGATAGACAGAGGGAGACGAGGGAGGAAAAGACAGGGAAAGAGACACAAAGGGAGGGGAGAGAGACACAGATACAGAGAAAATGAAAGGGAGGGAGAGAAGACAGAGATGGAGAGAGAGGGGGTAGAAAAATAGGGAGTTAGATAGGGAGAGAGGGGGGAAGAGAAAGAGGGAGAGGGGTAGAGATAGGGGAGGGAGAGAGACGGAGGAAGTGAGATAGAGGGAGGGAGACAGACAGAGGAAAAGAAACATAGAGAGAGGGAGATATAGCAGGATAACGAGGGAGGGAGAGTAAGAGAGGGACAGAGGGGAGGGAGTGACATAGACAGAGGGAAGGAGAGAGAGAGGGGAGAATGAAAGACAAAGGGAGACAGAGGGAGAGAAAGAGATAGAGGGAAGGAGAGGACACAGGCAGGAAGAGAAAGGGAGGGAGACAGAGGAACGGATAGACAGAGAAAGTGAGAGAAACAGATAGGGAGACAAAGGGAGGGAGGGAGAGAGAGGGAGGGATAGAGAAACAGAGGGAAGGAGGGAGAGAGATAGAGAATGAGGAAAGAAGATTCAGGGAGGGTAGAAAGGAGGGAAAGAGACAGAGGGAGATAGACAGGGAAAGAGAGAGTGAGACATAGAAACAGGAAGGGAGGGAGAAAGACGGAGAGAGAGCGAGATAGAGACAGAGGGAGGGAGAGGAGAATGAAAGATAGAGGGAAGGAAGGAGAGACACAAGGGGAACGAGAGAGGGAGGTGGAGAGAGAGACAGACAGACATAGGGAATGAGAAAAAGAAACAGGAAGGGATGGATATAGAGACAGGCAGACCGGAGGGAGAGGAAAGATAGAGGGAAGAAGACAGATATAGAGAGAGGAAGGGGAGAGACAGAGGGAGACAAAGGGAAAGAGAGAGAGAGGGAGAGACAAAGGGAAGGAGACAGATGGAGAGAGAAAGAGAGCGTTAGAGGGAAGGGAGAGTGAGACAGGGAGGGAGAGACAGAGGGGAAAGAGAGAGAGGAGGGAGATAGACACAGAGAGAAAGAGATATTGAAAGGGAGGGAGAGAGACAAGGAGATAGAGAGGGAGGGAGAAAGAGACAGACGGAGGGGGAGAGAAGGAGACAGACGGAGGGAGGTGGAGAGAAAGAAGAGAAAGACAAAGAGGGAGACAGACAGATAGAGGGATACAGAGGGAAAAAGAGAAACAGATTGAGGGAGGGAGAATGCCAAGAGGGGAGTGAGAGGGGTAGAGAGGAAGGGAGAAACAGAAGGAAAGAGAAACAAAAAGACAGAGGGAGGGAAACAGGGAGACAGAAAGAGGGGAGATAGACAAACAGACAAAGAGAAAGAGGAAGATAGAGAAAGAGAGAGGGGAGTGAGAAAGAGGTAGGGGAAAGATACAGAGGCAGAGGGAGGGAGGGAGAAACCAAGAGAAAGGGAGAGGGAGAGACAGGAGAAAAAAAGAAGGAAGGAGAAAAACAGAGGAAGGGACAGAAGGAGGGAGAGTGGAGAGAGACAGACAGTGGGAAAGAGAGAGAACGAGGGAGTGAGGGAAATGGAGACAGAGGTAGGGAGAAAGAGAGTAAGACATGGAAGGAGATAGAAAGTGAGAGACAGTTGGAGAGGAAAAGGGAGGAATAGAGAGATAGGCAGAGGGAGGGAGAGAGACAAAGGAAAGGAGACTGGGAAGGAAACAGAGGGGAGAGAAAGACATACAGAGGGAGGGAGGGAAAGAAAAAACAGAGATGGAGACAATGAAGGAGGTAGAGAAACATAGGGAGGGAAGGGGTGAGAGACAGATGGAGGCAGCGAGAGAGAGAGGGAGGGGTAGAGATGAAAAGAGACCGAGAGAGGGAGGGAGAGATAGAAGGATAAAGAGGGCGGGAGAGAAACAAAGGAAAAGAAAGAGGGAGAGATATAGAGATAGAGGAATACAGTGGAAGAAAGGTAGGAGTAGAATAAAAAGGAATGCCAATAAAGAGAGTTGAGTGAATAGAAAAGAGGAACGTCGTGGAAGAAAGATGAGGAAAGAGAAAGGAGAAGAGGAAAGCTGAGGAATAGGGTAGAAGGTAGAGGAATACAGTGGAAGAAAGGTAGGAGTAGAATAAAAAGGAATGCTGTTGATGAGAAGCGAAAGAGGGAGGAAGTGAGAGGTACAGAGGGAGGGAAAACACAAAGGGAGGAAGAGGGAGGGAGACAGAGAGAGGGAAGGGAGAGAGAAAGAGGGAGGAAGAGGGTAAAAGACAGACAGAGGGAGGGAAAAAGAGAGGGAAAGAGGGAGATAGTGGAACAAAGGGAGGGCGAGACAAAAAAAAAGATAGGAGTGAGAGGGAGACAGAAAGAGGGAGGGGAGAGGTAGAAATAGGGAAGGAGGGAGAGACAGACAGGTACAGAGGAAGGTAGAAAGAGACGGAGAGTGAAGAGACAGGGAGGGGAGATATAGTTTGAGATAGTCAGAGGTAGGGAGAGAGATAGAGGCAGGAGTGAGGGAGACAGACGAGATAGGGGAGGGAGAGGAAAAGAGAAGAGAGAGACAAAGGAATAGAAAGACAGACAGAGGAGGGGAGAAAGATAGATACAGAGGGAAAGGAAGTGACAGACAGAGGAAGAGACAGGCAAAGGGAGGAAGGAAGAGAGAGGTCAGAGACAAAGTGGGAGGGAAAGAGATAGATAGAGGGAGAGATAATGAGACACAGGGGGAAGGAGAGAGGGGAAACAGACAAGGGAGGGAGAAAGTGAAATGGATAGAGACAGAGATAGAGGGAGGGGAGAGAGACAGATAGAGAGAGGGAGAGACAGACACAGGGAGGGAGGAAAAGAGACACAGATACAGAGGGAGGGAGAGAGAAGACAGAGGTGGAGACAGAGAGGGAGGGAACCAGGAATGAGAAAGACGGAGAAAAAGGGAGAGACAGAGGGAGGAGCAGAAAGGGAGAAGGGAGTGAGACAGGAAAGATAGATAAGAGGGAGACAGAAGGAAAGGGAGTAAAAAAGAGGACGAGGAGGGATAGAAGGATGAAAAGAGATAGACAGGGAAATAGAGAGAGGGAGGAAGGAAGAAACAGAGGAAAGGAGAATGACAGTGGGAGAGACAGAGAAGGAGGGAGAGAAAGAGAGAACCGAAAGACAGAGGAAGAGAGAGTGAGACAGAGGGAGGAAGAGTGAGATAGAGGCAGAGACAGAGGGAGGGGGAGAGACGACAGAGGTACAGAGGGAGGGATGAAGAAAGACATAGGGAGACAAAGAGAGATGGAGACAGACAGAAAGGGAGGGAGATAGGGAGAGAGAGACAGAGGGACGGAGACCGGGAAGGAGAAAGAGACAGAGGAAGGGAGGGAAAGAAAGGGAGATAGTGAGACAGAGAAAAAGAGGGAAGGGGAGAGGAAGAGAGAGGAAGGGGAGGAACATAGGGAGAGAGAGGGAGGAAGGGGAGAAACAGAGGGAGAGAGAAAGAGGAGTGAGACAGGGAGGTAGAGACAAAGAGAGGGAGACAGGGCGGGGAAGATATAGGGGAAAAAGACAGGGACGGGAATAGGCAAGAGCGAGGGAGAGGACGGGGAGGGGAGGGAGAGAAAGACAAAGGAAGAGAGTCAAAGAGGGATAGGGGAGGGAGAAAGGGAGGTGAAGAAGAGGGGAAGGGAAGGGAGAAAGAGACACAGGGAGGGAGGGAGAGAGAAAGAGGCATGGAGATAGAGAGGGGGAGAGAGATAGCGAGAGAGAAAGTTAGGTATAGAGTGAGGGAGAGGGAGGAAAGAAAGGGGGAGATAGAATAAAAGGAGGGGAGATACAGAGAATAGAGGCAGAGGGAGGGACGGAGACAAAAGGAGGGATATAGTGAGAGAGGGACAGAGGAAGGGAGAGAAAGATGGGGTGACAGGGGAAGTGGCAGGAACGAGGGGAGGGAGACAGATGGATAAACAGAGAGAGGAAAGGAGAGAAAGAAACAGGAGGGAGGGAGAAAAGGAGGAGACAAAAAAAGAAAATGGGAGATAGACAGAGGGGGATGAGGGAGGGAAAGACAGAGGGGAGAGAAGACAGAATGAAGGAGAGAGGGAGGTGGAGACCGGGAATGAGAGAGAAGAAGAGAAAGGAAGGAAGTAGAGAAAGGAAGGATGAGAGAAGACGGAGGGTTGAAGACAGAATGGGGAAATAAAAGAGAGGGGAAAAAGGAATAGAAAGATTACAAGAAAAGGAAATACCAGGAAGAAAGACGAAGTAAGGGAGAAACATTGAGGGAGACAGAAGACTGGGGAAGATACAGTGGAGGGGGAAGAGAAGAAATTAAAGGGGAGGGAGGCGGAAGGGGGAGAAAGGGGACATAAGGAAGGAGAGTGAGGAATAGAGGGCAGATTAGAAAGGGAGAGATAGAGGTAGCAGAAAGACCACATTAGGGAGTAAGAGAAGAGGGACAAATAAGAGAGAGGGAGAAAAGACTGGGACAGACAAAGGGAAGGGCATAGAGCAGAAAGAGACGAGGAGGAGGTAGAGGAAAAAGAGGGAGACAGACTGGGAAGGAGGGATAGAGAGACAACTAAAATGATCATTTCCGAGAAAGGAGAGGAAGAGAGGTAGAATAGTTAGACAGGAGGAGGGAGAGAACAGGAGAATGAAGGAGAGAGACAGGAAGTGTGAGACGGCGAAAATAGGAGGGGAGGGGAGAGCAGAATCGAGAAACAGAGGAATAAGATGGAAGGTAAAACAGGGAGAAACACAAAAAGAGGGGGTTGTTTTTTGGGGGGTTTTTGGGAGGTAAGGAAACAAGAGGAGAGAACTAGAAAATAGCGAAGTGGGGAATAGAACAGAGGAGGGGAGAGGTAGGGGAAAGAGACAGGGTGGGGAGAACAGGAAGGGGAGGGAAAAGTGAAGGGAGAAAGAGAACAAAGGGAAAGAAGTAAAAGAGGGGGACACAAGGGCGATGTAGGAAGGGGAGAGAGGATAGAGACAGAGGGGTGAGAGAAAGAGGAATACAGAGGGAGGGATATATATATATATAAAATATATTATATATTATATATATATTATATATAATATACATATATATATAATATATATATATATATTATAATATATTATATATATATATATAATATTATATATTATATATATATATATATAGGGGGAGAGAAGAGAGACAGACAGGGGAGGGGAGGGAGGAGAGCAGGGAGAGAGAGCGAGAGAAGGGTGATAGAGGACAGGGAGTGGAGAAACGAAAAAGAGAGGGAGGGATATAAGAGGCAGAAGGAGATAGAAAAGAGAAAGGGAAGAGATGACGGAGGCAGAGACAAGAACAGAGATGGAGAGGGAACAAACAAGGAGAAAGGGAGAGAAAGAGTGAGGGAGACAGGGATAGACAAAAGAGTAGACAGAAAGAGGGGAAGAGAGACAGACGGAGAGAGGGTGAAAGACAAAGGGAGAAAGAGAACGAGGAAGGGAGGGAGAGATAGGAAAAGATACAGGAGGGAGAGTGTTGGAGATAAGGAGGGAGGAAGACAGATACAGAGGGAAACAGAGAGACACTTAGGTAGAAAGACTAAAAGGGAGAGAAGATACAGGGAGGGAGATCGAGACAGAAAAAGGGAGGGAGATAGAAACAGAATGCGAAAGAGGTAAGGACAGACATAGAGGGGAGGGAGAGACAGACTGAGAGGAAGAGAAAGAGGGGGATAGAGAGGGGAGAAAGACGGAGGAAGAGATACAGAGAAAGAAACAAAGAGACAGGGAGGGAGATATAGAACGATAGAGAGAGGAAGAAAGAGACACAGGGAAGGAGGAAGGGAAAGAGTGACACAGAAAAAGAGGGAGGAAGTGAGATAGGTACAGAGAAGAAGGGAGAGAGACAAAGGAATAGACAGAGGAAGAAAGAGATACCGAGACTGAGATAGAGACGGAAGAAGGGTGAAACAGAAGGAAAGAGAAACAAAGACAGAGGGAGATAAAAGGATAAAGAGGGAAGGAGAGACGAAGGTGGGGAAGGAACAGAGGGTGGAGGGAGAAACAAAGAGAGAAAGACAGAGGAAGGAAGAGGAAGAGACAGGACAAAGAGGAAGGGAGAGAAAGAGACAGAGGAAGGGAGACAAATGGAGGGAGAGGGAAACAGTGGGAAAGATGAGTGAGGGAGGGAAACAGAGGGGAAGAGACGGGGAGGGGAACAGAGGGAGTGAGAGAGGGAGACAGAGGGATATGATGGAGGGAAATACAAAGGGAGACCGGGAAAGAAACAGAGGGGAGAGACAAAGTGAGGGAGGAGAGAGACACAGAGGGATTGATAGAAAAGACAGAATAAGGGAGAGGGATGTAGAGATAAACATAGGGAGGGAGTGAGACAGACTGATGCAGGGAGGGAGGAGAAAGAGGGATAGAGAAGAGAGACCGAGGGAGGGAGAGATAGAAGGATAAAGAGGGAGACAAAAAGGGAGGGAAGGAGAGATAGAGACAGAGAGAGGGGGAGATACAAGGGGAGGGAGAGGGCGAGAGGGACAGAGATAGAGGGAGAACGAGTGAGACAAAAGGGAGAAATAAGGAGGGGAAGAGAGTTAGAGAGAAACATATAGGGATGGAGACAAAGAGAGGGAGAGGGAGACGGAGACAGAGGGAGAAAGAAAGACAGGGAGGGGATATAGAGAAAGAGGAAGGGGGAGAGAGACAGACAGATAGAGAAAGGGAGAGAGATGGAGAAAGAGGGAAGGAGGGAGAGAGACACAGAGACAGGGAAAGGGAGAAAGAGACAGAGGTAGGGAAAAACAGTGAGACAAACAGAGGGAGGGAGAGAGCGAGAAAGAGGGAGATAGTGAGTGTGAGACAGAGATGGAGGGAGAGAGGTAGAGATGGAGTGAGGCAGAGGGAGGAAGGGGAGAGAGAGAGAGAGGGAAAGAGATGAAGGAAGATATGGAGAGAGTGAGTAAGGGAGAGAAAGGGAAGGAGAGGCAGATGAAGGGGGAGAAAGGGAAGATAGAGGGAGGGAGACAGCGAAAGATAGATACAGAAAGAGACACCGGGGGAGAGAGAGGGAAAGGAGATAAACACAGAAGGAAGAGAAACAAAGAGACAGAGGGGTAGAGGGAAGGAGAAACAGAAAGAGGGAGAGATAGAAACAGATAGGGAGGGAGAGACAGAAGGAAAGAGAAACAAAGAGAAGGATAAGGAGAGGGAGACAGAGGAAGAAAGGGAGATACACAGACAGAGAGAGACAAAGAGGGAGGGGAGAGATACAGAGGGACGGAGACAGAGATAGATGGGAGAAAAAGAGAACGAGGGAGGGAGACAGGGGGAAAGAGAAAGAGATGGAGAAAAAGGGAGGGATAGAAAGAGGGCGGTAGAGAGATAGACAGAGGGGGATGAGGGAGTGAGAGAGAAAAATCGAGGGAGGAGGAAAGAGATACAGAGATGGAGAGACAGAATGAGGGAGGAAGGTAGAGAAAAACTTAGGAAGCAGGGAAAGACAGATAGGGAGTGAGAGAGGGAAAGAGTGAGAGGAAGAGAAAGAGAAAAAAGAGATAGAGGGGGAGAGTGACAAGGGAAGAGATAGAGGGAGGTAGACGTAGGAAGGGAGAGATAGAAGGATAAAGAGAGAGGGAGAGAGAGATGGAGAGACAAAGGAAAGGAAAGAGACAGGGAGGAAGAGAGAGAAAGAGGAATCACAGTGGGAGAGAGATAAGGATGGATGAAGAGTGAGATAGAAAGGAGAGAGGCACAGAGAGAGGGAAGGAGAGAAACAAAGGGAGGGAGTTAGAGAAAGAGGGAGGGAGACAAAGAAAGAAAGGGAGGAGAAAGAGGGAGGGGGAGTGAGAGACAGATTGGGAGAAGGGATAGAGGGAGACCGGAAAGGAGAAAGAGGGAGGGAGGAAAGAAAGCGAGAAAGAAAGAGATGAGGGAGAGAGGAGTGAGATAGAGACAATGGGAGGGGAGACAGACGAGATAATGAGGGAAAGAGAAAATGCGAGACAGGGAGGGGAGATTTAGAATGAGGGAGAGAGGTAAGGAAAGAGACAGAGGGTCGGAGATAAACACAGAGAGAGGGAGGGAGACAGAAAGCGGGAGGGGAGATACTGAGGGAGAGACGGAAAGAAAGACAAAAAAGAGGTAGACAGGGAAGGAGATAGAGGGAGTGGAAAGAGGGAGGGAGAGACAGAAAAGGAGGGACAGAGACAGATAGGGAGGGAGAAAGATATAGTGAGAGACAAGCAAAGTGGGAGAGAGAGATAGCGAGACAGAGGGAGGAATACAGGAGGAGAGAGAGAGAGAGTTAAGTATAGACAGAGGGAAGGAGACAGAAACAAAGGAAAAGAGATGGACAGAAAGGGATTGAGAGATAGAGTCAGAGGGGGAGAGACAAAGGGAGGGAGAAACAAAGAGACAGAGGAAGGGAGAGAGAGACAAAGAAACGGAGAAAGGAAAACAGAGGGAGGGAGAGAACGAGACAGATGGAGGAAGGGAGAGAAAGAAACAGGAGGGATAGAGAGAAAAATGAAAAGATAGAGGGGAATGAGGGAGGGAGGGAGACAGGGAAAGACAGAAAAAAGGGAGGGAGGGGGAGAGAATAGAGATGGAGACAGAATGAGGGAGAGGGAGGTGGTGAGACTGGGAATGAGACAGAGGGAGGGAGACGGGGAGGGAGTGAGAGACAGAAGGGGTAGAGAGGGATGAAGAGAGAAAGAAAGGGAGAGACCAAAGGATGGAGAGAGGGAGGGAGACAAAGATGGAGAAAGAGGGAGGGAGACAGATGGAGACGGAGGAAGGGAGAGACAGGGACAGACAGAAGGAAAGAGAAAAAAGAGACAGATAGAAGGATAAAGAGACATAGGGAGTAAGAAAGAGGGAGGGAGATAGGGAGGAAGAGTGAGAAAGGGAAAAGAGGGAAGGAGACAGAGAGAGAAAGACAGAGGGAGGGAGAAACAAAGACAGAGAGAAGGAAGGAGATAGTGAGACAGAGGGGGAAAGAGACTGTGGGAGACAGAGGGAGGGAGAAAGATGGAGAGAGGTAGGGAGGAAAAGAGACAGGGAGGGGGAGAGAAAGAGGGAGGGAGAGAGGGACACAGACAGAGAAAGGGAGGGAGAGGCAGGAGGGAGTGTGGCAGAGGGGTAAGGGAGGGAGAAAGAAAGACAAGAGTGAGAGAGGGGGGAGACAGAGAGACCGAAAAAGAGAGAGGAACAGAAGGAGGAAGAGAGACAGAGGGAGTGGGAGAAACAGAGAGGGCGAGACAGGGAGGGGAGACATAGAAAGAAGGAGTGGGAGGTAGGGAAAGACAGAGGAACGGAGATAGACAAAGAGAGAGACACAGAAGGCAGGAAGGTAGTGAGGGAGAGACGGAGAAAGAGACAAAGGAAGAGAGGGAGACAGAAAAAGAGGGATAGGGAGAAAGGTAGGGAAAAAGAGATAGAGACAGACAGAGAGGGAGAAAGTGGGAGGCAGATAGATAGATAGCGAGAGAGAAAGACAGGGGGAAGGAGAGAGTTAGGCATAGACAGATGGAGAGGGATGGAGAGAGCAGGAGGGAAAAAAGAGAAGAGACAGACAGGGGAGAGGGGAAGAGTGAGACGGAGGGAGGGGAGAGATACAGAGGGAGAAAGAAAGACAGAGGAAGGGAGAAAATGATACAGGGAGATAGGAGACAGAACGAGGGAGAGACAGATGGAAAGACAGAGATAGGAAGGGAGAGAAAGAGATGGAGACTGAAAGAGAAAAAAGGAGATAGACAGAGGGGAATGAGGGAGAGATAAAGAAGAAAGATGGAAACAGAATGGAGGAGAGAGAGAGGGAGTAGGAAACCGGGAATGAGGAGGGAGGGAGGCAGGGAGACAGAGAAAGAGGGAGAGACCGAGGAAGTGAGAAAAAGATAGAGGGGAGAGAGGGAGGAAAACAGATAGAGACAGAAGGAAAGAAAAAAAGACAGGGAGGGAGATAGAAGAATAAAGAGATAGACGTAGACAGGACTAGAGACAAAGGGAGACATTTGAGAGAGGGGAGAGGGAGAGCAGGAGAGACAGAGGAAGGGAGAATGACAGGGAGGAAGAGAGTGAGATAGAAAGGCAGAGAGAAAGGGAGACAGAGGTACAGAATGAGGGAGAGAAAGACACATAAGGAGGAAGAGACAGAAAGAGGGAGATAAAGGGAAGAGAGGGAGGGAGGTAAAGAGACAGAGGGAGGGAGGGGGAGGGGAGAGACTGGGAGGGATGGAAACAGAGGGTGGGAATGAAAGAGGGAGAAATAGAGGAAGGGAAGAGTGACAGAGGGAGAGAGACCGAAAAAGAAACAGGGAGAAGAGGGAAGAGAGAGATAGAGACAGAGGGAGGGAGAGAAACAAAAGAGAGACAGTGAGAGGAGATATAGAAAGAGGGAGGGGAGAGGTATGGAAAGAGACAGAGAAAGTGAATAAGGGAGACAAAGTTAGGGAGAGAGATAGAGAAGGTGGGGAGACAGGAAAAGAGGGAGACGGGAGCGATAGAGAGGGAGTGAAAGTGGGAGGGAGGGAGGGAGAGAGAGTGGGAGCTAGATACAGAGGGATATATATATATATATATATATATATATATATATATATATATATATATTATATATAATTATTATATATATATATATATATATATATATATATATATATATATATATATATATATTATATATATTTAAAAATTATTCTCTTTTGCACGAGAAACGTACTTTTTACACAATCCACAGGAAAATAAAAAAAGGAGTTACCAAGCACTTTCGGTTATTTCAATACATTCTAGCAAAGATGTTAGCAAAGAAAAAAAAAAGTGACAAATCATTGAGTCATTAAACTTACAACCAACTAAAAACCATACTTAATTAAAAAAAAAGAAAAAAAAAAAAAGTTTTCCTGCTATAAAAGTAACTATTCTTATTGTAAACATCTAATTTTTATAATATTAGTTGAACAATTTATAAAAAACTATTAAATAATAATTCACTAACAATAAACAAATCAAAAAATGATAATAGCAATTACGATAACAAATTAATAATAATAATAATGACAATAATAGCATAAGTATTAAAATCAGACACAAATTTAATTAATATATAATAATAATAATAATAATAATAATAAATCCAAATACCAATAATAATAACAATAAAACATTGTCTCATTGATCCTTGTCTGCTAATAATCTTTGCTAGTCGATATTCAATTATTGTCAGTGTTTGTTTTAATTGCTTTTATTTATTAGGATATTATTATTAATATTATTATTATTATATTATTATTATTATTATTATTTATTTTATAAGTTTGTGTTTATTATTATTTAATAATATTTTTATTGTTTTATGTGATTGCAATTATTCTGTTATTTGTTATTTATTATTATTATTATAATTTTCAAATGTTTTTATTGTTTTATTATTATTGCCTATTTTTATCAAATATTATTATTTATTATTATATTATTATTATTTATACTTATTATTATTATTATTTTTATTAATTACTATTATTTATTATTATTATTATTATTATTATTATAAGTTTGAGTGTTTTTAGTATTATTAATAATAGTTTTTATTTTGGATTTGTTATTGCTGTTATTATTATTATTATTATTATTATTATTATATTATTATTATTATTAATTTTTCAAATGTTTTATTGTTGTTATTATTATTGCTATTTTATTTATTATTATTATTATTATAATATTATTATTATTATTTGTGTATTAGCTCAATTTTTATAACTTATATCACATTATTATTGTTCATTATTATTATTATATTTTGTTTATCGCAGTTGCTATTATCATTATTTGATTTGTTATTGTTATTATTGATTATTATTAAGTTTTTTAATATTATTCATTGTGTTTTTAAAATAGGATGTTTTACAATGGGAATAGTTGCTTTCCCTTTTTTTTGGAAAACCTTATTTTTTTTTTTAAAATAATCGGTTTTTAGTTGGTTGTAAGTTTTATGAGCTCATTATTTGTCACTTTTTTTTTCCTTTAACCTAGTTTTCATCTTGTACTGTTTTCATAAAAAAGTTTCTGTTGCACCTTGATAATGTGTTGAAATACACGAAAGTGCTTGGTAACTTCTTTTTTTTATTTTCTTAGAGAGATTGATGTAAATATATATATATTGATATTATATATATATATTATATATATATAGTATATATATATATTATATATATATATATATATATATTATATAATATATATATATATATATATATATATATATATATATAGAGAGAGAGAGAGAGAGAGAGAGAGAGAGAGAGAGAGAGAGAGAGAGAGAGAGAGAGAGAGAGAGAGAGAGGGAGAGAGAGAGAGAGAGAGAGAAGAGAGAGAGAGAGACTGAGGAAGAGACAGGGGAGATAGAGAGAGACAGACAGAGGGACACGGGAAGAGACAGAGGGAGGGAGGATACAGGTAGAGAGAGGGGGAGAGAGCTAGAGACAGAGAGGGAGGGCGAGAGACAAAGACAGGGAGGGAGAGACATAGGGTGGAAAAGAGGAAGGGAGAGAGACAAAGGAAGAGATAGAAAGAGGGAAACAGAGGGAGTAGAGAGGGAGGAAGAGAGGGGAGACAGAGGAAGTTGGACAGAGGGAGGGAAAGACAGAAGGAAAGAAACAAAGAGACAGAGGAAGGGAGAGGGAGAGAGACAGATGGAGGGAGGGAAGGAGAGTAGGAGTGACAGAGAGGGAGAAAGAGATTGAAAGAGACAGAGGGAGATAAAGAGGGGGGAAGAGTGAGAGGACACATATCGAGGAAGAGAGGGAGGGAGGTAGAGACTGAGGAAGGGAGATAGACACAGAGAATGTGAGAAACAGGGAGATAAAGGGAGAGGGAGAAAGAGACAGGGAGTGAGGGATAGACAGAGTGAGACAGGGAGGAGAGAAAGAAAGAGGGAAGGGAGATATACAGAGAGGAAGAGGGAGATAGACAGAGACAGGGTGGGAGGGAAAGAGGGATAGTGAGACATGAGAATGAGAGAAAGATTGAGGGAGGGAGGGGAGAGAGACAGAGGGACGGGTGAGAAAGGGAGAGGTAGAGAGACAGAGGGAGAAAGGGGAGAGGTAGAGAGACAGAGGAGAAAGGGAATGTCAGAGGGAGACAGGGAGGTAGACAGAGTGAGAGACAGGAGGGAGGGAGGAAGGGAGAGCGAGAGGGAGATGGACAGAAAAAGGGAGGGAAAGAGAAGGAGGTAGTGAGAAAGACAGGGAGGGAATGAGACAGAGGGAGGGGTGAGAAAGAGGAAGGTAGAGACAGAGGGAGGAAAGGGAGAAACAGAGGGAAAAAGGGGGAGGGAGATAAACAGACAGGGAAAGACAGAGAAAAACACAGGAAGGGGGAGAGACAAAGGGAGAGAGATGGACACAGAGGGATTGAGAAAAAGGGAGTGAGAGAAAGAGATGAAGGGAGGGACAGAAAGAGGGAGGGAAAAAGGAAAAGAGAGATGAGGGGAGGGAGAGAGAGATAAAGACATACGAAGGGGGGAGACAGGGAGAAAGAGACAGACAGATAGAGAGGGTTACAGAGGGAAGGAGAGGGGTAGAGAGAAAGACAGAGGGAGGGAGAGAGGGGCAGGGACAGAAGAAAAGATAGACGGAAGGGAGAAACAGACAGAGGGAGATAAAAGGATAAAGAGAGGAAGGGAGACAGACAGAGAGGCAGAGGGAGAAACAAAGAGAGAAAGACAGAGGAAGGAAGGGGAAGAGACAGGAAAAAGAGGAAGGGAGAGAGAGACGGAAAGAGACCGAGGTAGAGAGACAAACAGAGAGGGAGACAGTGGGAAAGAGAACGGGGGAGAGGTGAGAGAATGAGGGAGACAGAGGGAAAGAGACAGGGAGGGGAACATAGGAAGTGAGAAAGAGATGGAGATAGAAAGTGAGAGTTGGAGAGATAGAAAGAGGAAGAGAGAGATAGACAAAGGGAGATACCGGGAAAGAAACAGAGGGGAGAGACAAAATGAGCGAGGGGAGAGAGACACAGATACAGAGGGAGAAGACAGAATAAAGGAGAGGGAGGTAGAGAGAAACATAGGAAGTCAAAGAGACAAAGGGAGGCAGGGAGAGAGACAGACTGATGAAGGGAGGGAGGAAGAGAAAGAGGGGGTAGAGAAGAGACCGAGGGAGGGAGATAAACAAAGGGAGACAGAAAGAGGGAGAGGGAAGGAGATAGAGACAGAGGGAGAACGAGGGAGAGGTAAGGGAAGTTAAAGAGGGAGAGACATATAGGGATGGAGACAAGGAGAGGGAGAGAGAGACGGAGACAGAGGGAGAAAGAAAGAGAAAGGGGAGAGACAGAGAAACAGAGATAGTGAGGGAGAGAGACAAAGGGAAGGAGACCGGGAGGGGAGAGAAAAACAGAAAGAGACAGGGAAAGGGAGGTAGACTGGGAGGGAGAAAGAAGAGACAGAGGTAGGGAAAAACTGAGACAGGGAGAGAGAGCGAGAAAGGGGGAGATAGAGACAGAGAGAGGAAGGGGGAGAGACAGTGAGGGAGGGAGAAAGAGGGAAGGGGGCAGATGAAGGGGAGAGATAGAGGGATTGAGACAGCGAAAGATAGATACAGAGGGAGGGAGAGAGAGAGAGGGAAGGAAGGATATAAACACAGATAGGACGGAGAGAGACAAAATGAAAGAGAAACAGAGACAGAGGGAGGGAGAGGAAGATAGAAGAATAAAGAGTGAGAAAGGGGGAAGGAGAGACAGAGGGAGGGATAGACACAGAGGTAGGAAGACAGAAGGAAAGAGAAACAAAGAGAAGGAGAGGGAGACAGGAAGAAAGAGACAAAGGAAGGGAGATAGACACAGAGGGAGGGGGAGAAACAAAAAGGGAGGGGAGAGATACAGAGGGACGGAGACAGATGGAGGGAGATAGATACATTGAGAGAGGGGAGAAAGAACGAGGGAGGGAGACAGAGGGGGAAAGAGATAGGAGGGAGGGAGAAAGAGAAAAAGGGAGGGAGAGATGGACAGAGGGGGATGAGGAAAGAGAACAGAGGGAGGGAGTAGATATAGAGGAGAGGAAGGTAGAGACAGAGAATGAGAGGGAGGGAGACAGATAGGGAGTGAGAGGGAGGCAAGGAAAGAGTGAGGGAGGAAGAGAGAAAGACAAAAAGAGAGAAGGGGAGAGAGTGACAGGGGAAGAGATAGAGGGAGGTAGCCGTAGGAGGGGAGAGAGATACAGAGGCAGGGAGGGAGAGATAGAAGGATAAAGAGGGAGAAAGAGGAAGGGAGACAAAGGGAGGAAGTGAGAAACAGAGGGAGAGGCAGGGAGGGAGGAAGGGAGTGAGACAGAGGGAGATAAGGATGGATGAAGAGTGAGAGAGAGAAAGAGAAGATGAAGAGGCACAGAGGGAGGGAGAGAGAAAGAGGGAGGTAGAGAAACAGATTGGGAGGAAGGGATAGAGGGAGACCGGAAAGGAGAAAGAGGGAGACATAGACAGAGGGAGGAAGATAGCGAGAGAAAGGAATGAGGGAGACAGAAATAGTTGATAGGGAGACAGGGGGCGAAGTATAGAGAGACGGAATGAGGGTGAACACGGAGGGAGGATTATAGAAAGAGGAATGGGGAGATAAGTGGGGGAGAGATTGAAAGAAAAATAGAAGAAAAAAGAATGCTATAATATTTCGAAGATAGGGGAGGGAGTGGAAAGTGGGAGGGAGGAGAGAGACAGAAAAAAGGAGGGAAAGAGACAGACTAATGGAGGGATGAAAGAGATAGAGTGAGAGAGACAACTAGGGAAAAGTATAAGAAGATGCGTGGTTGAAAGAGGAGGAAAAGACAGGCAGGAGAGAGTTAAGTATAGACAGAGGGAGGGAGAGACAAAGGAAGAGAGAGGACAGAAAGGGATTGAGATAGACAGAGGGGGAGAGACCAAAAGGAGGGAGAAACAAAGAGACAGAATGAAGGTTAGAGGAGAGAGATTAAGTATAGACATACCTTTGGAGAAAACCAGAGCGAGGAAAAGATGGATTGAGAACTTAGCGTACGAAAGGAGAGGAAAGAATAGACAGGAGGGAAGGAAAAGAAGGAGAAAGAGAAAAGGGAAGAGAAAAGAGACAGAGGGGGATGAGGGAGGGAGGAGAAGAAACAGCTACAGAGGGAGAGAGGAGATAGGGTCATGGAGACAGAAATGTGAGAGAGAGAGGTGGTGAGACTGGGAATGAGACGGAGGCAAGGGAGACAGGAAGAGACGGGGATGGGAGTGAAGAGAGACGAAGGGGATAGAGAGGAGGAAGAGAAAAAGGAGACCAAGGGATGGAGACAAAGAGATAGAGGGGAGAGAAAAGGGAGACCAAGGGATGGAGAGAGGGGGGACAGACAGAAAGAGATAGTGGGGGAGAGAAGAGCGGAGGGAGACAGCGATGGAGAGAGGAGGAAGGGAGAACAATCAGAAGAAAGAGAAAAAAGAAGGCACAGAGGACAGGGAGATAGAGAAATGAGGTAGTAAGGGAGGAGAGAAAGTGGAGACCGAGAGAAAACAGAGGGAGGGAGAAACAAAGACAGAGGAAGGGGAGACAGTAAAGAAAGGGAGACAAAGAGGGAGATGAGACACAGATTGAAGGAGAGATGGAGATAGGGAGAAAGAGTTGGGAAAGAGACAGGGTGGGAGACAGAAGGGAGGAAAAGAGGCATGAGTGAGGGAGGCAAATAGCATACTGAGACAGAGGGTAGGCGAGATAGAAAGAGGGAGAAAACTGACAGAGGGGCATGAGGGGGGAGGACCCACAGATACAGAGGGGGAGACAGGGACACAGACAAAGGGGGGAGGCAGAAAGGAAGGAGGGGGACAGAGAGGGAGGGAGAGAAAACAGAGTGAGATTCTCTCTCT
>JABUQX010101091.1:60000-95000 GCA_015478945.1 Trachelipus rathkii | reverse complement strand
ATTTTCCTTTTTAGGTTTTGCAGTTTTGTAAATTATCCTGTTTGAGTTGGCATATTTTAAAGATTTTCTTGTTTGACTTAGAACTTTTAAAAAATTCTCCTGCTGGATTTTGCAATTTTAGAATTTTCCTGCTAGAGTTTGCATTTTTTAGAATTTTCCTGATTGAGCATTTAAAAAAATTTTCCTTTTAGATTTTGCATTTTTTAAAAAAAAATTTCATGTTTGACTTAGAATTTTTTTAAAAAATTCCTTTTAGATTTTGCATTTTTTAAAGAACTTTCCTGCCTGACTTAGAACTTTTAAAGAATTTTCCTTTTAGATTTTGCATTTTTTAAAAATTTTCTTGTTTGACTTAGAATTTTTTTAAAAAATTTTCCTTTTAGATTTTGCATTTTTTAAAAAAAATTTCCTGTTTGACTTAGAACTTTTAAAGAATTTTCCTTTTAGATTTTGAATTTTTCAGGATTTTCCTGCTTGACTTAGCAATTTATAGAACTTTCTTGCTAGTTTTTGCATTTTTAAAATATTTTCCTATTTGACAGAATTTTTCAGTGTTTTCCTGTTTGACTTAGAATTTTTTAAGAATTTTCATGATAGATTTAACCTTTTTTTCTATTTATTTTCGTAATTTAGGTTATTTAAGTCAAGTTTGATTAAATCAGCAAAAAAAAAAATGCCTTAAAAAACAATGCTAAAAACATTTAAGAAACAAGTATTTTTTTTTTATTAAATATAATTTACAGTTCCTCAACAGAAGCGCTACTGAGTCGTGAGACAAAGAGTCAAGGTTTGATCCTTCATTCTTCAGATAATAGGTGTGTGCGTGTGTGTGTATGTGTGTGTGTGTGTGTGTGTGTGTGTGTGTGTGTGTGTGTGTGTGTGGTGTGTGTGTGTGGTGTGTGTGTATGTGTTTCAGTTCGCTTCGATATCGTCGTACCGTAAAACTCCCTCTATACGAGACCTTAAAAAGCGTTGCTAACGAAGCGTTATTAACGCTTCACTGACGCTAGATGAATAGATTTATGAATGGTACAGTTATTTCATTATATATGAGCAGTTTCAAACGTTAGTATAGATGGAACAATATACTGTTCATTGTAGGGTTGGCCGACGCACCAGATGCGGTGCGGTGCGGTGCGGTGCGATGCGGTGTGGTGCGGTGCGGCACACAAATCCAGTGTACTAGTGTGGTGCGTGGTGTGGAGTGTGGTGCACATTGAAACATAGAGGTGCGGTGCGATAAAAATAACTTTTGGTGCTGTGAGGTGCGTAGTGCGCTTACCCTGGTCGGTGCGGTGCGCCACACAAATCCAGTGTATGGTGCGGTGCGTGGTGCGGAGCGCGGTGCGCATTGAAACATAAAGGTGCGATGTGGTGCGGTGCGACAAAAATAACTTTTGGTGCGGTGCGCGGTGCACGGTGCGCTTATCCTGATCGGTGCGGTGCGGTGCGGTGCGCAAAATTTCGGTGCTCGTACAACCCTAGTATAGATGGAACAATATATTGTTTATTGACTAATTCAATTAGCGTTAGATAGGCGTTTCTAACGCCGCAATTTAACGCTAGCAAAGAGAAGGTAATAAATGTTGAACATTTTCAGAGGTAAATTACAAGTTATTGAATGAAATGTAGGAAAATTAATAAATTAATAATTATAATTAATAATAATTAATAATAATTAATAAATAATAATAATTAATAATATTAATTAATTATAATTAATAAATTAAAATTTAATTATAATACAATTTGTTAAATTTTATATAATATAAAAAATTAAAATTTAATAAAAAGAATTGTTACTGAATTTCAACATTAATATTATTATTATTATTATTTTATTGAATTATTATTATATTATTATCTATTATTATATTACTTTCTTAATTATTTTAATTAATTAAAATTATTATTATTATTATTATTATTATTATTATTATTATTATTATTATTATTATTATTATTATTATTATTATTATTATTATTATTATTATTATTTATTATTATTATTATTATTATTATTATCGAGAGGCGGACAGCTTATCTTTCTCTCCTGTGTTGTTCGATTTAAAACAATGTGCTAAGTGCTAATCTATGTGCCCCAACAATTATTATTATAAGTGTATTCAATTAAAATGCAAGAAATTACAATTAAAAGATTTTGAACTACCATTTTATAGCCTCAAATCATCCACAATTAGCCATATTCATATTTACCAAGTCACCAAAATGGCTCACACTTAGAACTAACGCCTGGTGCCAATGCCAGCGCAGCCAATGTCAACATGAAGTCAAAATTAACAATGGCAAAAAACCCGCTCGCCGCAATCTCAGCACTAATACAACAACAAAGTAACGTTTAATACTAGAATTAAAACAACCTCTAATGTATTAATAACTTCAATGGAAACAAAAACAAAACATTAATCAAGAAAAAAAAAATAATCTTATAATTGGCAACTCCGAAACAGAGGAAGACCAGACCCTTTCCCTCCAAAATTTAACTTTATCAGAATCTCAAGAAACGCAATTTCTTTAATCTGTCCGATCTCCATATCCCTCACACTTCCTCCCAGGTCCCCATAGGCAAAATAGATTCTCCGATTATTCTGACTTGCAGCAACCCTAAACGGTATCTTCAAAGGTGAAGTGCTTCAATCAAAAATTGCTTTTCAGGAATTTAAGAGTTTTAATAACAAAAAGATAAGATAAGTAAGAATCGCGAATTGAAACGTAATGAACAAATTTAGATCCGGAAAGCAAAGATGCGTCAAATTCCTGTTCACAAAATACCGATTTATCCTGACTGCAAGCTCCAGTACACATACCAGATTGATCTGACATGGCAATCTGCAGTCACCAAAACGTGAACAAATCAGAACACACTCCACAAAGAGATATTAAAACATGTTTGGTTTAAGTGGCAGTGACAATACCTGTCCGGAGTGAGAATGGAAATTGTACTTAACTGTACATCAACACTATCGAACGAAAATTAACATAAAAATACAACCCTCTTGAAATATTTCTTGATTTGCCTACAGCTTGGGGCAGCGGCCAATCGACGTCCAAGACAAACGGGTCATGAGATTTAAATCAACGTTTGGCACTTAAATGTCAGAATCATCTTCAACAGCTGGTGTTCAATTCTAAACAAAAAACACCTTTTGTGAATGATTTTTAACTCGCTAGAAGAAATTTTTTAGCATCTAACAATTTAAAGGGGATATCCTCATGTCTTAAAAATTTGTTATATTAATGTAAAAAAACTTATTTATTAAACAAAACTCGCTGAGCGAAACATTAAAAATTAAAGACGAAACGGAATTGGACAATTATTTAACAAACTGTAATGTTTCTCCAATCTGGCGTTTAAAACATTGTCTATAAGCTAGGGTCGTGAGTTTATTTTACTAAAAACTTCATAACAGTCGCAATTATTTATTTTCGAAGTCTTATTATTTGTATTTTATTATTATTATTATTAATTATTATTATTTTATTATTTTTATTATTTGATTTTATGTTATTATTATTATTTTATTATCTATAATTATATTATAATTATTATTATAATAATTATTATTTTATTATTATTTTTTATTATATTATTATTATATATTATTATCATTATATATATATTATCTATTAATTATTATTATTATTATTATTTATTATTTTATTACTTATTATTGTTTTGTTATTGTTATTTTTATTGGTTTGTTATATATTTTATTATTATTTTCTTATTTTATTATTATTGATTATTATTTTATTATTATTATTATTATCTATTTTTATTCTCATTATTATTTTTTATTAAGGATTTTCCTCTCGCTCTCTCTTCTCTCTCTCAACACCACACCACACACCTGCACTACTCTCTCTCTCTCTTCTCTCTCTCTCTCTTCTCTCTCTCTTCTCTCTCTCTTCTCTCTCACACTCCCACTCTTCTCTCACTCTCTCTCACCAGCACTCCCTCTCCTTCTCCTTTACTCTCTCTCTCTATTTCTCTATCTCCTCTTCTTCTCTCTCTCACCACTCCGCTTCTCTCGTCACTCTCTCCTCCTCCACAACACTCCCTCTCACTCTCTCTTCTCCTCCCCCCCTCTCACACTAACTCCTCTCTCACACTTCCCTTTCTCTTCACACTCCCTCTCTCTCTCCCTCTCTTCTTATTTTTCTTCGTTTCTCTCTCTTTCACACACACACTTCCTCTCTGCTCACTTCTCTTCTTACGCTCTTCTCCACTACTCACTCTCTCGCCTCGTCTCTTCACACCACACACTTTACACTACCTCGTCTCTCCTCTCTCTCTCTCTCTCTCTCTCTCTTCTCTCTCTCTTCCTCTCTCTCCTCTCTTTCTCACTCGCTCTCCTCCACTCTCTCACACACTTCCACTCTCTCTCTCACTCTCTTCTAACACACACACACTCCCTCTCTTCTTACTCTTTCTCTCTCTATCTCTCTCTCACTCTCTCGCTCTGACCTCTCTCTCCCACTCTACCTCTCTCTCTCTCCTCTCATCACTCTCTTTCTCTTTATCTCACACCAACTCTCTCTCGCTCGTCTCTCTCTCTCTGCTCTCTCTTCTCTCTCTCTACTCTCTCTCTCTCTCTCACCTTCTCGTACTTTTAGTCTATCCTCTACTTTCTCTCTCCATCATAATTTCATTAGACATCTCCTCACTCCTCTCTCTTTTCTCTTTCCCTCTCTCTACTCTCTCACACCACACACTATCTTCTATCTAATCTATCTATCTATCTACTTTCTATCTATCTATCTATCTATCTATCTATCTATCTATCTTACTCTATCTATCTATCTATCTATCTATTGTTCAATATCATTTTAATAAAAGTGACATTAATATATCATGATTTCCCTACAAAGCTTAAATTCTCACAATTGACCCATATGACACCAAATTTTTATCCTCGATCAAAATTGTTTAAATCTTTAGTTATACCACGGCACTAGGATATTGAATTATCACCTTGGGGCTTATTTATCTGTTATCTTTGTTACATATAATTTGCCCACAATTGTCTATTAATTAAATCGACACTATAAAGTTTATAAATACTCTAACTTTATCATTTTTAGGATTTTTTTTATTTTTTGTAATTATGAAAATTCTTTTTTAAAATTTATTATGACCATTATTATTAATATTTTATAGCTAAAATTTCATCTTGTTATTATTATTATTATTATTTTTATTATTATTATTATTTATTAATTATTATTATTATTAACTACTTTTTTACATTATTTTATTGTTATTATTATTAGTAGTTCAGTCAGTAGTAGTGTAAGTAGTGGCTGTTGATTAGTGGTAGTAAGTAGTGTAGTTAGTTGGTAGTCGGGATAGTAATTATTGTACGGATATACAATGTTCACGGAAAGCCACTCTGATGTTTCACTCTCAAACTAATTCCAGTAGCCTCTGAATATATCTATCCAGACATATTGAAACATCAAAAGACACCTGAACTGAGCCACTTCTCTCTTCTCCACCACAACATCAGAAGCCTTAAACAACATCACAACACTTTTCCTGGACTATCTAAGTTACCAAAATTTCATAATTGACTGCATAGTACTAACCGAAACATTTCTGAATGAACATAAGAACGGGTTATATCCGATCCCTGGATATACTGAAACACATGCATTTCGATCTAACAACGGGTGGAGGAGTTCAATTTACTTAAAAGGCATTTTTACATCCCATGAAAGTAATTTTCACACTGTCAAACTCACACTAGAGGCCACTAGCAACTAGCCGTACAAATAATCGATAAAATATTGTATGGGAGGTCTATAGACCCCCATCATCTAAACAGAGTTCCATAATGCCCTTAGACACATTATTCAAAACACCTTTCTTAACTCTAAGAGTACTATTGCGCGGGATTTCACATGATCTTTCCAACGGAGACTTACAAATAGGCAAAACTCTCTCTCAAACTATGTTATCAAACGGTTTCGTCAATCAAAACGCTACCTACACGTCCAAACAACGTCGAAATAGTTCTCGTCTTATAGATTCTTATCTGGCCGGGAACCTAAACTGGAAACGTTAAAACTTCGTAATAAAATGATATTGTCCGATCACTTTCCATGTTTTGCAAAATTTGCTATTAAACTCAAAATTTCACCACCATTAAATACAGGCTAGATGGTGAACATCACAAGGCTGCAATACATAAACAAATGATGAAATAGAACGTTTTACATTCACATACAGCGAGAAATTTGGCATCGAGAAATTTTCAAACTTCGTTCGTAAACTCTAATAATGCTCGACGAATCATTCCCTTTAAACGAAAACACTTCGGGCAAGAATTCAAAACCCATGGCTAACCCCAGCTTTGCTAAACTCTATCAACCAAAAAACAAACTTAAAAAAAACTTTAAAAACAAATTATATATTTCAAGATTATATAACACATATGATAACAACATTAAAGGCAGTTCTTAAGAAAGCAAAGAGAAAACACTACTCTAACAAATTCCAGGTTTGCAACAAAGACTCGAAGGCCACTTGGGGTTTAATCACTAAATTAATCAACAATAACAAAAAAACTCACAATGTATAAAAGAACTGATTTAACAATCAGTTAACAACCGACCAAATAAGATCGCAGACGGATAAATGATACTTCGTAACGTCGGTACGCAAATCTTTGAGAGAACCATCCCCCTAGTCACCATATGAAACTTTTCTCCCAGCCTACGAGTCTCATTTTCCTTTATTCCCATCACCTTCCCGGAGGGTAAAAAAGGTAATCGCCGGATTTTAAAAAAAAAAAAATGTGATGTTCATTCTATCAAAATCACATCCTCATCAAACTCGCTGCCGACATAATAGCCAGCCTTTAAAAACACTTGTCAATGATTCATTTTTGACAGGAATTTTTCCAAATATATTCAAGACAGGCAAAAGTGACCCCTATGACCTAAAAAGGGACTTGCCCTAGCAAAACAGTTACAGGACCAAGAGACTATTCACAAAACACGATTAGCTAAAATATTTGGAAATTGTTCTTTCAATCAGTTTTAACTGAATATTTTATATCAAACAATATTCCTAATGATTCACAATTTGGATTAGAAAAGGGCGTTCAACTGCTGATCGCCTCATCTTGCTTTAACCCGAAAAACTGTAAGTAATATAGAAATACGACTCTCCCTGCTATGTATTATTAGATTTCACAAGCTTTTTGACATGATTGCTCATACATCTATTAAGTAACATGAACAAAATGGGGCTTTGAAGGGACAAACTTACAATTGGTATTAAAAGCTACTACAGGAGAGATCTCAATAACGTAAAACTAAATGAACTTATTTCCGCCCACTTAAACATCACCGCAGTACCCCGGGCTCAATTCTTGGGACCGTTTTCTATTATCTATATATACAATGATTCTGTTCCAACTCCATAACGCTTTTTCCAGACTTCTTTTGCTGACGATACTCCATTTTTAATGACAACGATGCCGAGTTCTCTATCTCGTAAAGCTAACGCAACTGACACATTATAAAAATATGATGGATAGTGCTTAATAAGCTATCTTTAAATTTAAATAAACATCTTACATAATTTTTAGCAACAAACCAATTTAACGATTTAAAATATATAATTAACTTTAAACATGTAGAACTTGAATATGGCTGCAAATGCGGAAACATACTTGGATTAACAATCGATTATAAACTGACATTTAAAGAACATATTACAACCCTAGTTAGCAGACTGTCGAAGTGCATGTATATGCTAATCAAATTAAGAAATTTTGTACCACTTTACATTCTTAGGAAAACCTGTAAACTCACTATACACCCTCACTTTACTTTACTGTCTTCCTATCTACGGTACCACAAGTACTCAGTAATACAACCTGTATAGTAACACAGAAGCGATTTATTCGCCCTCATTATGCATACCGCTGACTTTTTTACGCCATAAAACTCATTATCAAAGCTTAAAGATATTGCCGTTAAACTTGCTAAGTATATCACTCCTGAGGATACATAAAAATTACTCACTAACAATTCATGTGACTTTACTTTTATGCTAGCAATTCTTCATTCAACCAGCAAGGCGCGTCGCATCAATAAACCTAAGAAATTCATACTTACCATAAACCCTCCTTCTGTAGCTAAAATAAAAGCCACTCAAAGCGTCGAGCTACAAAGCAGTAACTTTTACTAGTCTCAATGCCCACAAGGACTCAAACCGAAAAAACTCTACCCAAATCTTTTTACTTAAAAAATTTAAAACGTATGTACCTAAATGAAATATTAATAAATAACTAGCTCAGGGATTGAACCTACGTACATCTAGTACTACCATTCAACTACTAATAATACTAGTCCATCTTATCATTTATATTTATTATTATTATTATTATTTTATATTATTATTTATTATTATTATTATTATTTTATTATTAATGGTTATGATTATTATTATTATTTTATTAATTATTATTTTATTATTATATTATTTTTCAATAGGTAAATCCATTTTATCTATTATTTATGACCTTCGTGATAGATAATAATCTACTTTACTATTTTTTTTTATTTTATTTTATTTATTGATTAACGTAGATAAATCCACTTTTACCCTTATATTGATCTTCACGATTGTTAATCCATTTTTACATTTTATTAATCTTAATATTCATTATTTTCTGACGATTAAGAGGCATTAATTATTATTATTATTATGTATTTACTATTATTACATTGTTTAATACTTCTTTAAAAAAATTTATTATTATTATTACTATTATTTATTATTTTAATTTCTGTAAGCATTAGATTGTAGCTATTATATTATATCGAAATTATTATAAATTTGTTGTATTTATGATTTATTTTTTTTCCCTCTCGTTAATATTGCACTATTTGTCATACTTTTTTTTCTCTTTTGTCTCTTTGTTTCATAATTTTTATAATTTATCTATACTATCGTTATGTTTTGTTCTTTTATTATTATTGTGATAATTATGTATATTATTATTAATTATTATTCTTATTATTATTATTTTATATTATTATTCATTATTATTTATATTTTTATTATGATTTTATTTTTCTATTTTTATATTATTATTATATTATTATTATTATTATTAGTATTATTATTATTTATATTATTATCTTATTTTTTATTATTATTATTATTATTTTATTGTATATTATTATTATTATTCTTATTATTATTATATTACTTTTATTATTATTATTATTTTTTTTTATTATTATCTATTTTATTATTATTATTATCTAGTATTATGATTATTTATTATGTTTTAAAATAGCATTTTAAACAATTTCTTAATATAATGATTGTCAACATTTATTTATCTTTATTATTATTATTATTATTATTATTTTTTATTATTATTATTATTATTATTCTTATTCGTTTTTTATAACCATTTTTAAAACCTGATTTTTAAACCATTATCTGCAACACAAAGTGACGATGACATTGTGTTGCAATTGTGACCCATTTTCAGATACTACGGGAAATTATTTTCATTGGTTATTATAATTACATTTGGTATACTAATTGTTAATATCAGTAATTGTAAAAATGTATTTTCTTAATGTTGGAATAACACTATTCTGATTCTGATTTCTGTTATTTATTAATATTATTATTATTATGATTATTATTTATTATTTATTATTATCTATTTATTATTATATATTATTTATTCATTATTAAATATTATATTATTATTATTATTATTATTTTATTATTATTATTATTATTTTATTCATATTATTATTATTTATTAATATTCTTATTATTTCTTTATTATATTATTTATTATTATTATTTTATTAGTGACCAACATTATTATATTATTATTATTTTATTATTATCTATTCTTTTATATTAATTTTTTATTATCTTTTTAATTAAATTATTATTAAAATTAATATATTATTTTATAATTATATATTATTATTATTATTATTATTATTCTTGCTTCACTGATTATATAACTTTATACAGTGATTTCTTTTATTTTTATTACTAAACAAATATTTGTTTTTATTATTATTTCTTATTATCTATTATTTAATATTTATTATTATCATTATGTATTTTTATTATCTTTGCTTATTATTATTTTATTATTATGTATTTTTCTTATTATTATTATTATATGTCTATAATTAATAATTAATTATTATAATAATTATTATAATTAAATTCGGTTATTATTATATAATATAATTAATAAAATGAAATGTTACTGAATTTCAACATTATTATTATTATTATTATTATTATTATTATTATTATTATTATTATTATTATTATTATTATTATTATTATTATTATTATTATTATTATTATTATTATTATTATTATTATTATTATTATTATTATTATTCTTTTTATTTTATTATTATTATTAGTAATATTATTATTATTATTAATTTATTATCTATTTACTTCTTCTTATTATTATATTATTATTATTATTATTATTATTATTATTATTACTATTATTATTATTATTATTATACCCAGTATAAACATCAGGTCTACATATGCCAAAAAGTTCTTATAGAATTTTAAACGCTACGCCCACGAAGCAATGTGTTTGTGTGAATAGTTTTGAGGCTATTTGCATACCCAACTAAAGGGGTATTTAATACCCACTTAATAAATGATGAAATTCAAACCTTTATAAATAAGTAATAAATACAATGGGTATAATTATGAGCTTTCAACGGATAGCGATTGTGTAAGTTTAATCAAATGATGCCCAACTTGCCCCGTCGGGCACATTGATATAGTTTGGGTAAGTAAAATAATGCCCAACGTGTCCCGATGAATATACCCCAGGCGGGTACAGTGATATATAGATTTATAAAGTTTTTGATTTCGGTAATTATTGGGTACAAATGGGAGATATATGTTAATTTGGTACCTTGTTACATTTTTGGGCAAAGAATCTAAATTTGTTACCTTTGTTACTGTTTTAAACAGAGTATTTTAACTTGTTGTCTTTGTTATTGATTTGGGCACAGTAACTAAATTTGTTACCTTTGTTACTGTTTTGGACAAAATATCTTCATTGTTACCTTTGTTACTATTTAGGGCACAATATCTTAATTTGTTACCTTTGTTAGTTTTTGGAACACAGAATTTTAATTTGCTACTTTTCTTTCTGTTTAGAATACAGTATCTTAATTTGTTACCTTTGCTTGGGGACACAATATCCTAATTTGCTAAACTTGTCATTGTTAGGGACACATTTTCTTAATTTGTTACCTTTGTTTCTGTTTAAGACACAATCTGTTAATTTGTTATCTTCTTTGCGGATTGGGACAGAGTATCTTAATTAAATTAATAAATCAAGAGGGAAACTAAGAATATAGAGATGCTATTAGGCGTGGCAGCCTTTCATTCACTTCTCTCCACATTGTGACATGTTTTGCAGCTTCTAACGATGAAGTTTTAATCGAAGAGACTCTGCCGGCTTGATCTGATAATCATTCCCTTTCTTTATTAATTTCTTCAACTTACGTGGAATCTATTCTAATTTCCACATTGCTAAACACCGCCTCCCTTCGATTATTTTATACATCTTTTTTGTTCCTTACCGAAACTCAGGTGTCTTATCATCTTGCAGCAAAACTTATTCTCCTACTTTCTACGATCTATATCTTCAATTTTTTATCCAGAGGCGATGAGAATCCCATAACCACAAGATTTTTCACTGTTCACGTGTTTCTATGTAGTACATAAATGTATCTATTCTGTTCATTTTTCTTGAAACTTAGTTTCTGACAATTTAAATATCAAACTAAAGCACATCCTCTGACGTCAATCTTTATGATGATTTCAATTATTACCACCACTAATAGCTTTCATTTATTTTCCAAGACGAAATTTGTGAACATCACTACTATTCTCTATCCGGAACAACTTTAAATATGTTTCAGTTCCTTAGCCTTATACCTAATCGTCATAATGATGAACCCAGCAAACTATCACTTTTCTTAACTTCCAATCCTTCTCCTTACTAATACTGTTAAACTCTTTCTTCATCTGAAGATAAACTGTATTTTGTTTAATCTCTTAGGAATTTCGTAGCAAAGCATTCTGCTCATAGAGTGGAATTTTTTTTAGTATTTCTACGCAACCAACTGGTCGGACCTGCCCTTGAACTTTGATTCCCCGTGGGATGATTACTGTTTTGAGGGGTAAGGGTCTATAGGGGTGTGATGAATGCATAATCGAGGTGATCCTTTCTGACATGGTAACTTTTATTCCATATTTTCCGTTTAAATTAAAATTTTAAACCTTGCTGTAACTTTGCTTGTTCTCGTACCATTCATTACCGATACGGTACTTTATTGTCAAATTCAAATTAGTGTTTCTTATATTTCGTCCGTAACGTGCAAAATTAATTCTTCAAATTTCTAAAAAACTTAAACAAAACTAATTATCAAAGAATTTGATCTTAAATGAAATATATAATAATAAAATAAATGTAACCACTTTGGTCTTTACTTGATTTTTAGTTTTCGAAGAAATAATGAAATAATTTTTAAAATTTAATTTTCAAAAAATCTTGTATCGAGCTTAACTAAAATAAGATAAATGATTTACATGAAAGAAAAGTTGACAGTAAGAAGAATAAGGTAAAAATATTAAATTTACCCAAATCTTTTCAATTTTTTTATTTAATATTGAATGAAACGAAATTTCACAAAAATATTAATGCATTTACAGAATGATATCTTTGAGTAACGGCTGTGGGGTTGCAGCCAGAGCCGTGAAACCTTAATTATGGGTGAAATCGGAGGCAATGCAAAAAATTTTTTTTGGTAGAACTGGAATCAAAGGAAAAATGAACTTTGAAAAAAATTTATATTTTTCATAATTGTTAGTGTAAGTGAAAATAAAGATGTTTGGAGACGGCCTATTTTAAAATGATAGAGCAGGAGCAGGATCATGAGTTGGAGCTTGAAAGCTGCCAAATATATTCTGGCTCTACAGCCATGATTTAGAGAGCCAAATATAATAAGGGTTCATTGATTTCAAGATCCATCTTTCTTTTTTATAAAATATAAAAAATAGTATCCTGTTCTATAAATGCTAATTTCTCCAAGAGAATAAGTTTATTTTTAATTACATTTGAAGGTTGGGATGATTCATATATTCAAAGTTCTATGGGAAACGTTTACATAATTCAGATGTAGATGAACATCAATTATATTTATATTCATCTATTGTATCTGCTTAATAACATTGTTCGTTCCACTATTTTTCTTTCGTGAAAGACTTTTTGAGCGAGACGACACCCATTATACTCATTGGAGCAATTATCAAACTTTCTATTCTTTGATTGTGATTTTTTTTTCACACTTTTATTTTTTATATATATAATATATATATATATATATATATATATATATATATATATATATATATATATATATATATATATATATATATATATATATATATATATATATATATATATATATATATATATATAGTATATATATATATATATATATATATATATATATATATATATTACTTCAATAACAACTTCGAGGTAAAATTTCAAATCCTATATTGTTGGGAGTAATGGCTTGTAAATTTTAGGGGGTTCCAAAAAAATCCCAGCTGTCTGTAAATCACCATCAGTCCCAGGATAACTAATAAAATTAATAGTTTCATAGTTTATTTATAATTTATTCCAGGTGGGAACAATTCCTAAAATAATTTTCATTGATTGCAATAACCAATGTTTGATTTATGAATAGTTTATTTTGGAGCGTGCAAGTTGATGGAAGTCTGCAGATTTTGAGTAATTTTAACATTTGCATTAACATAATGATTTGTTGGTAATCATGATGTTAATAAGTCAGGATGTAGGCAAATTTAAATATATAAATGGTGTATAATATAAAAAGACTATCATTTAGTCTACAATCTGAACATTTCCAAAAATTGCAGACTCACACACTACTTCAGGTCATCGAAAATTTTCAGACGACATATGGTTTTTGTGAATTAAACACTTACGATTAGTTTCGATTTGTATTTGTTGAAAAAAGTGTACCTGAATTGCTTTTCCAAAGTTAGAACCGTACTTGTACTAACCAAATTGAAGAAAGATAAAATAAAAAAGGGTACTATGGCATCTTCCATTAAAAGTAACAGCAATTTGGAATTTGTAAAAAAACGAGAATAAGAAGACAAGCGGTTAGAAGGCACTATAATAGCAAATTATATCTTTGTTCAATTGTTTGAGTAGACCTACCATGCTGTGGAGGAAAATTTTTGGCAAAGATACATATTAATATGGATGTGAAGTTTGATAATATACCTTTGTTTTGTGAAAGATCTCTAAATATTACATTGAATGTACTTTACACTATAAATTCCTGACAAAAATCAACCAAGAAAATTAATTTCCAAGTATCTTGCGTAATTAGTAACTGCTAGCAATGATTATCGTTTTCTATGCCACTGTTTTAGCCACACGCAACATTAATATCCTATGGTATGAAGTTATCAACGAAGGAAATGGAATATATGCATTTTATGTATTGATTAGCGAAAGATATTTCGAATTTGACTCGTAAACTATGTGCCAAAATTTACAGAAAATCGAAGGTTTAAGGACAAGGGAACGTTTGCAGTAATGTTCAGTCGCCTTCTTGATCAAGGTCCTTCCAACGCCTTACCATTCAATGAAACGCAACAAGATATACCAAACTTCCGATGTATAGGTGAATATGATAAATTGCATTGACAGACATTCTGGACTTTGCACGTCCATGATATTCAAAATGTTATATGTTTTGCATATGACTACATTGTGAGCACTTTACAAGCAAGAACTCTATACCAGTATCACGTTCAGTCAGTTCAGACTTTGACTTTCAATAACTAATAAATTTTTGCCAATGGTTTCCACGACAATGTGTCAATAAACGTTTTCTTTTGAGTTCCGTTTAAGCATGAGACGAGAGGTTTGAAAAGAATAACCACAATGAGCTAAATCGAACAGATGGAAATCTTCGTGCAATTAAAGAATGTACACATGAGTAAAATTTGCATGTAATGTAAGTAAGCCGGTATCGTTAGTGATTATTTGATAGGACGTGGTGTTTGTCGAACACATTAGCCGATCAATCGTATAGTTATTTTTGAAGCATGAGCTGCACGAACTAATGAACGTCATACCGCTGGTCATTCTCTGTGATCAGTGGTTTAGGCAGAATGGTCTTCTATAACACTCAGTTTGGTTTAAAAACAGTATCTAGACAATACGTTTCTGAACTAGTAGATGATGACCGATTGCTTGACCTGTACACTCTCATGAATTAAATCCAGTAGATGTTTTCTTTTAGGGACCATTTACAAGGTAAAGTGTATGGTAAATCAGCTCCAACAGTAAACTTTCTCCGCGATCATAAAAAACAAAGTTTCAAAGTTATAAGTAACACATCAGGAATCCTGGAGCGGGTTTATCAGTCATTGGTTGGACGATGTGGGAGGCTTGTGAGTAGTTATGTCACGTTCGCGTCGCTTAAACCAATTTCTCGAAGACGGTTTAAGATATCGTTATGAAACTTTGTATATTGGCTATTGAGGTGTTAAATTGATCACAGGCGAGTTTTCAAGTCGCTAGGTTTTATATAAGGGGTACCTACCAGCGAGAGCGAAGGTTAAATATGTTGCTTACGCCCTTTTGACTCTTCCAATTCCGAGCTCGAGTTAGGCTTAACGTGAGATCGGACCAATCGAACAGGTGTTCGATTGTCCCGACCGTCTGTCTGTATTATTATTATTTTTATTATTATTATTTTTATTATTATTATTATTATTATTATTATTATTATTATTATTATTATTATTATTATTATTATTATTATTATTTTTATTATTATTATTATTATTATTATTATTATTATTATTATTATTATTATTATTATTATTATTATTATTATTATTATTATTATTATTATTATTATTATTATTATTATTATTATTATTATTATTATTATTATTATTATTATTTTTGTTATTATTATTATTAATATTACTCTTTTTATTATTGCTAAAAACCTAATATTATTATTATTATTATTATTATTATTATTATTATTATTATTATTATTATTATTATTATTATTATGATTATTATTATTATTATTATTATTATTATTTTATTATAATTATTAGTTATTATATTATCCCTAATATGATACATTTTTATTGCGAAAAAAATTGAAACTCGTGTGCGTTCGGATTTGAGCCGACCCAGCTCCGGAACTGGTTCTGCCCTGGCCCAGGCTCCAACTCCAACCTCCGATTTCCAACTCCGACTCGTCCCATTGCAACTCCGACTCCCATATATATATATATATATATATATATATATATATATATATATATATATATATATATATATATATATATATATATATAAATATATATAGAGTTATGGTTATATTGGCAGATGCTATTATACATACATATATAAATATATATATATATATTATTTCAGATTTATATATTATTATATTTGTTGTTGGTTATAAGGCTGGTTATTGTTTTAAGGTTATTTTAACGTTATTAGTATAAGGTTATTATTATATATATATATTAAGTTAAGTTTATTATATTATTATTGCTATTATTATTATTATTGTTATATATATATATATACATATATATATATATATAGGTGAATGATCGAGAAATATCGATTCCTTGAAGCTGAAATCGATTTTTAGACCTCGGGTCCTGGGCCCACCCCAAGTCCTATTTTCACATATGTTCACAGAGGTTGGTTACCGTGGGCTGTGGGCCTTAGAGGTGGGTTAGATGGCGACTTCCAATTCAGTCTTATAAGCGGTTGCTGATCGCCGTGGGCCCATCCTCACCCAAAAATCGACATGTTTAGGAGGGCCGAGTTTGGCGAGGATCAATGCTGAATTTCCTGCAGCGATCGGTATCGGAACCCAGTTGGCGATTACAACCGGTGAGGGAAAGCCAATGCGGTGCCGAGTTAATAGTGTACCTCGTATAATAACAATACTGATGTCCTCGAACCTGCAGAGTCCGAATATGATGGTTATAAGTCCAGGTAAAAACTAAACTCATGAGGGCTCGACTGAAAAGCCAGTGCAGAGCAGAGGGTCGAATAGGCAGCTGCAGGATGAAGGATGAATAAAACAGGAACAGTGGAGAAGCGATACTGGGTCACAGGAGCAGGAGCCGACTTTGCCCGCAGTTGTCAGCAGCCGTCGTTTATTGGCACGGTAATGGTACAGCCATTACGCCATTACATGTTATTGAATCTTCAGATCTTACACAGATGAGTTACTGGGCCAGGGGCGTCCGTGGGAACCCAATGTTGGTCTCCAGTCGTAAACAGAATGCATAAGAGAAGTGGGAGAGCGAGTAGATCTTCGCAGTCCGAGAAAAGAAAGAGTGGAGTGCGAGTTCGAGTGGCAAGATTGGTGCTGACACTGATGAGCCAGAATGGAGTGAATACCGGCAGTGCTGAATTAATAAATAGTCGTCTAGTCCCATATTAGTATCAAAATATATGTTTATAAGGACGTAGAACTCGAATATGAGGGTGGTAAGTTCGTAAATAAATAAATAAATAAATAAATAAATAAATAAATAAATAAATAAATAAATAAAATAAATAAATAAATAAATAAATAAACAAATAAAAAAAAAAATAAATTTAAAAAAAAAAAAAAGATTAAAATTTTTTTAAAAAAAATTAAATAAAATTAAAAATTAAAAATTTTTAAAAAAATTAAAAATTAAAAAAAAAAAAAAAATTAATCTTTTTTTTTATTTTATGTTTATAACTTAAAAAAATTACGTTTTTATATAAATCAAACAACCCTCCCTACCCTCCCTAGCCTCCCCAGCCTCCCCAGCCTCCCCGGCCTCCCCACAATCCCCAGCCTCCCCACAACCCCCCCCCCCCCCCCCCCCCCCCCCCCAACCCACTTCTCTGTGCCCCCACCTCCCAATCATGGCCCCTATTGATCCATTGACGTTGGACTATTGGATTCAAGTCATATTTTATAGTCATCCCCTCCCCTCCTTCCCCAAATCTAATCTATGAAGTTATTGTTCTGTTGATTTATTGATCTATTGACTTAAATCATATTTTTTGGGTATCATCTTTGGGAAAAAAATAACATAAAAGATAAGTTCTTTTTATACTAATCCTCGAATATATGCTAACGTAAGAAAGTTTTGACTTCAATAAAGATAACATATCATAACCTGAACTAAGAATATAATGTACAACGACAAAACCTAACATACCTTAAACACGAATAAACTACTAACATTAACAAAGTTCCATACTTAACCACAGTAAAGTGACCGACTCACATTTTTTCAAACATATCTCTGTCATATCATTATTATTTTTACATTAACATAGTAACATTTAACAAAAATTTATCATTACCTAACCTAATTATCACACTGACCAACGAATATATGCTAACGTAAAAAAGTCTTTACGTAAATAAAGATAACATATCATAACCTGAATTCAGAATATATAATGTACAACGACAAAGCCTAACAAATCTTAAATACGAATAAACAGTTAACATTGACAAAGTTCCATACTTAACAACAGTAAAGTAGCTAACATTGCAGCAAAACGTACCCTATTCACACTTTTTCAAAAACATATCTATCATATCATTATTATTTTTACATTAACATAGTAACATTTAACAAAAATATATCATATCCCAACCTAAACATCATACTGACCAAGGAATATATGGTAACGTAACAAAGTCTTCACATCAATAAAGATAACATCATAACCTGAATTCGCAATATAATGTACAACGACAAAAAATAACATATCTTAAGCATTAATAATCAGTTAACATTACCAAAGTTCCATACTAAACAACAGTAAAGTAACTAACATTGCAACAAAACCTACCCTATTCACACTTTTTCAAACATATCTCTAACATATCACTGTTATTTTTACATTATCATCGTAACATTTAACAAAAAATTTATCATTACCTCACCTAAACATCATACTGACCAACGAATATATGCTAACGTAACAATGTCTTCACGTCAATAAGGCTAACATATCATAACCTAAACTCAGAATATAATGTACAACGACAAAACCTAACATATCTTAAGCTCGAATAAACAGCTAACATTAATAAAGTTCCATACATAACGAAAGTAAAGTAACTAACATTGCAACAAAAACTACCCTATTCATACTTTTTCAAACATATCTCTAACATATTACTGTTATTTTTTACATTAACATCGTCACATTTAACAAAAATTTATCTTAACTTTACGTAAACATCGTACTGACAAACGAATTTTTTCTAACATAACAAAGTCTTAACATCAATAAAACTAGCATATCTTAAGCTGAACTCAGAATATAATGTACAACGAAAAAACCTAACATATCTTAAACTCGAATAAAAAGCTAACATTAACAAAGTTCCATACTTAACAACAGCAAAGTAACTAACATTGCACCAATACGTACCTATTCACACTTTTTCAAATATATCTCTAACATATCACTGTTATTTTTACATTAACATCGTAATATTTAACAAAAAATTATCATTACCTTACCTAAACATCATACTGACCAACGAATATATGCTAACGTAACAAAGTCTTCACATCAATAAAGCTAACATATCATAACCTGAACTCAGAATATAATATACAACGAAAAACCTAACATATCTTAAGCACGAATAAACAGCAAACATTAACAAGGTTCCATACTTAACAACAATAAAGTAACTAACATTGCAGCAAAACGTACCCTATTCACACTTTTTTCAAACATATCACTAACATATCACTGTTATTTTTACATTAACATCGTACCATTTAACAAAAATTTATCATTACATTACCTAAACATCATACTGACCAACGAATATAGGCTAACGTAGCAAAGTTTTCACATCAATAAAGCTAACATATCATAACCTGAACTAAGAATATAACGCACATTGACAATACCTAACATACCTAACATACCTTACGCTCGAATAAACTGGCAACATTAACAAAGTTCCATACTTAACAACAGTAAAGTAACTAACAATACCTACAGGACGTACCCAATTCGCACTTTTTTCAAACGTTTCTAAAATGTCACTGTTATTTTTTACATTAACACTGTAATATTTAACAAAAGTTTACTTTAACCTAACCTAATTATCATACTGGCCAACAAATATAGGGATGATTATAAGTCATTTATCAGTAAGCTAACATATATAGTTGAACTAAGAATATAACGCACATTGACAAAATTAAACATAACCTAACATGTTATACTCGAATAACCAAAGAACAATAACAAAGCTCAATACTTACCACAACATTAAAGTAACTAACCTTGCGTACAGAACGAACCGGAGAGGTATTGATTTAGTAAATATTCATTTAATAAATCAGTACTGCACTGATTGTTTATTTTTTTAAAAAGGTTTTCAAATTTTTATTTTTATTTTATTTTCATCTTTGTGAAAAAAATTATTTTGTTTCAAATTTTTTTTAAACATTTTTTTTATTTTTAATTTTATTTCTTTTTAACTTTTTTTTTTTAACTTTTATTTATTTTTAATTTTATTTCATTAAAACTTTTTGTTTTTTTAAAAAACTTTTATTTATTTTTAAATTTATTTCTTTAAAACTTTTTGTTTTTTAAAAAATCTTTTAATTTTTAATTTTATTTCTTTAAAACTTTTTTGCTTTTACTAAAAGTTTTATTCTTTTTATTTTTATAACGTAAAAAATTTGTGTTTTTACCTACCCAAAGTCAGTAAATCAGTAAATCAAACATCCACCCTACTCTCCTCCTCGTCCTCCTACCCTCCCCTGATCTATCGAAGTATCGATCTATTGATTCGTCACATTTCGTGCATCATTTTGGATAAACATAACATAACGTAAAATTAAGTGCTTTATACACTGATCAAAGAGTATACGCTAACGTGATAAATCTTTCGCCTTAGTAAAGCTAACATAGCATCATCTGAATTAGGAATATAATATATAACGACAAACCTAACACACCTTAAACACGAATAATCTGTTAACATAACAAAGCTCCACATTCTTCAACAGTAGCAACTAATGTGGCATACAAAACGTAACATGTGCATACTTTGCTCAAGCATATCTCTTAATAAAGCAAATGTTAATTTTAGATTAACAAGGTAATATTTAACAAAAATTATCATAACCTTGTCTATTTATCATACTGATCAACGAATATAGAAGGTCGTAACAAAAGCCATTACATACAAAGCTTACATAGTATCATCTGAACTAAAAATATAATACACAACGACAAACTTAACACAATTTACGCACTAATAAACTGAGTTGACGTTAACAAAGCCACATTTATCAACAGTAAAGTAACTAATATAACATACAAAAGTAACCTATTTCACATCTTTCGCGGCTACAGTCTCTAACATGACGGTTTCAATTTTACATTAACATGGTAATATTTAACAAAAATATTTATCTCGCAAACATTGGTTAATTATCATACTGATCACGAATAAGCGCCGCTAATGTAATAAAGCTTAATACACAAAGCAACATAGCATAACCCGAACTAAGAAGTGTTAATGTACAATCCATAAAAATCCAACATGGTTAACGTTAAAATTAACAAAGTAGCCCTCTTAACAATAGTAAAGTAATCTAACATATTGCATGCAAACGTAACCTATTCATACTTTTTCAAGCAATCTCTCTGCATATTTAATGTTATTTTAGATTTGACACAGACATTTAAATAAAAATATCCCATCGCTGTCTAATCATCATACAGACCAATGAATATTTGCTAACGTAAAAAAGTTTTTTTACATTAACATAGTAATATTTAACAAAAATTTATCATAACTACGTCTACTAAACATCATAATCCCCAACAAATAATTGCAAACATAACAAAAAGTTTTATCCAGACATAACATAAAACAAGTTCTTTAATAAATATCGGTAAATGCAATAGTTTACTGATCCTAAAGCTGTAAATCACTAAATCAATCAGTGAATCAAACCAGTTGTCCCCTCCTCCCCTCCTCCACCAACCCATCTATGATCTTGTGATCTATTGATTCAGGCATTTCCTGAGCATCATTTCGAATAAACATAACACAAAATAAGTTTTTTTTACTGACCAATGAATATATACTAATCAATATTATTATATTAATAAAAGCTAACATAGCACAATAGAACTAAGAATATACAACGACAAACCTAGCACACCTTACGCTGAATAAACTATCAACATTAACAACAAAAGTTCATACGACCATACAAAGTAAAGTAACTAGCGTCAGCGTATTAAAGCGAAATACCTCATTCACACCCTTTTTCTAAATATATTCTAACATATCAATGACAATTTTAGATAATCATGTTAATATTTAACCAAATTTAGCATAACCTCTGTCTAATTATCATACTGACAACGAATATAATGCTAACGTAACAGTTTTTTACATTAAACATAGTTAAATTTAACAAATTCATCATAACCATAACTAAATATCATAACCAAACGAATATTTAGAACATAACAGTATTGATCAACATAACATGTAAACAAACAAAGTTTACCCAGCATAGCATGTGGGTTTTTTAATAAAAACATCATAGTGTATGCGATTGATTTACATGGGGTCATCAAAAGCAGTAATAACCATCTCGTTCCACTCTTCACACACACTATTTATCTGGCTGATCTAAAATGGTTCAGTCATACTGAGTCATTTTGATAAACATGCATCGTACAAATTCCTTTATACACTGGCCCAGAATACAGTTATCATAACAAGTTTTTAACATCAATAAAGTTACTTCATAGTCATGGGTTCTCGGGTCCAAAGAATATGTGTTAACGACAACCTAACATGTACTTTTGTTCGAATACAAATAAAGAAATACAACAAATTTCCTTACAGCAGCAGTGGGTAATAACATTGAGCTGCCAGAACGTGGCTCCCGTTCCTCACATGCCAGTCGTGGCCTGCGGGTCATATCATTGGTATTTTGCCTAACATAGCAATATGCATCGTCATTTATCAGTAACCCAGCTATTTAGTCGAACAGCCTACGAATATGCTAGCAAAACAAAGCCATTGCGCAACGCTATACCTGAATCAGGAATATAGTTTGCGCAACGAATAAAATTCAACAGCGCCTCACATCAATTCGTTAATATTCAATAAAATTCACCTTGTCAGCAGTAGTTAACATGACACACAAAAATTGTACGCTCATTTCCAACATATCAGCAACAGTTAATGCCATATTATCTATCAAAACTTTACAGTGATCATCTATCAGCATACCATTATCATGAACTATGAACTGACACCACATTCATAGTGTCATTCATATCGAATATAACATCATTTGAACTACGAATAAACGGACGTTAGCAAAATTCTCGAGCAAACCTAACATATCCAGCAATAATCCTGTTTCTATACCACAGCTTACACATCATCGTCGCCAACAGTAATTTATTATGAAACTATCATTTTTTTCAACAAAACCAGAGTTTCACACATCAGGTAAGATTTAATAAAACGTAACAGAAATTAAAATAGCCTAATATATCTAACACTTACATTGTGAAACCTTCAATAGATAGCCGTAACACGCCGGCCAAGATTATATTAAACATTTGGCCCAGCGCGAATAGCCTCAACCTGTCTCCTCAATATAGCAAAATCTCCGTCTAGGCTGGAGCTCAATCACGCAGGCTGTTAGTAAGCATCTTGGTCAGCATTGTGCAGCTTCAATCTTTCAGTATAATGCAGGTTTGAACTATTGAAACTACATTCAGGTCACAGTCAGTCCATACACAGGGTCATCATTTGAACTACACAAATGGACCATCCGCAGGCTCTGTCAAACACACAGCAAAATGGGCCTCTGCTGATCAGGCACGCACAAATGCTAATATAAATCTGAACTAAAAACATATAGTATTCAGTATACCTGTAAGCAATACATTAAGTGAATAAACTGTGTACATTAACAAAGTATAACAATCTCTAGCTTTACTATAAACAAACTGATATGGCATAGGTATGGCAACAGCGCATCATACAGATGCGATTTGGCAGAACTATAAGCACTTCTTGGAGATCACCCTTGGGGATGCGCTCGTTGAAAGGGTGTGAATCCACAGAAGGGGGATCACCCCTAAGGAGCTGGTTTTGGGTCTCAGCCCGAAGGGCTTAGGCCTTACCTCCCTCTGATGGTATGCCCGCACTGCCAGAGCTGGGAAGTTAGCTTCAGAACCGCAGCATTTTCCAGATCAACATGGCGCGCTTTCAGCTGGAGCGGGTGAATCCACAGAAGTTGGGATCATCCCTAAAGGGGTGTAAGAGGGCATTACCCCTCCAAAGGAGGGGTAAGGCCTCAGCCCTTCGTGATGAGACCCAAAACCCGCTTACACCCCCCTTAGGGGTGATCTCCCTTCTGTATATTCACACCCTTTCAACGAAAGCGCATCCACATGGGTGGGATCTCCAAGAAATGAAGCATAGCTCCTGCTAAATCGCATCTGTATGATGCAAGGTTGCCATACCTATCAGTTTGTTTTATAGTAAAAGCTTGAGACTGTTATACTTTGTTAATGTCTACAGTTTATTCACGCTAAATGTATGCCTGGTATGCTGTGGTACTATATGTTTTTAGTTCAGGAAATATTATGTTAGCATTTATTCGTTGATCTGCATGATCGATAGGTTATTTTATGATGTTTGACTGTAAAATTTGCGGATGTCTACGTTTATTCATAGTTCAAAATGATGTTATATTTGATATGGATGACACATTGATGAATGTAGTACCAATTCATAGTTCAAGATGCTGGTATCTTTGAAAGTTTGAACACTTTGTTAAGGAATTTTGTTAGATAATGCTGCTTTATCTGCCTATGTTATGATTGAAAATCCAGTATAGGTTGAGTTTTGCTGTATGATGGGGAATAGGTTGAGAACTTATTCATAGGTCCAAATGTTAATGTCTTTTTCGAAGATCCTGATGTTAGTATCTATTGTAGGTTTTCACCCTTTGTAATTGATAGATATGTTAGGCTAAGTTTAATTTCTGTTACGTTTTTGTTAAATATTAGTATGACAATGTGAAATTAAAACTGGTTTGATAGAGAAATGATAAGTTTCGTAAGATATTACTGTGTTAACTGAAGATGATGTGTTAGAAACGTGAGCATAGGGTAAGTTTTTTGCTGGAAAATGTTAGTTTGCTCGAGAATTTTGCTAATGCCTACGTTTATTCATAGTTCAAAATGATGTTATATTCGATATGAGTGACACTTTGATGAATGTAGTGTCAGTTCATAGTTCATGATGCAGGTATCTTTGATAGATTGGTCACTTTATTAAGGGATTTTGTTAGATAATACGGTATTAGCTGTTGGTGATATGTTGGAAAAGTAGGGATACATTGAGTTTTGTATGTCATGTTAGCTACTTTACCTTTGATAAGTGGGGAATTTTGTGAAAGTTAGCAGATTATTCGTACGAGAGGTATGTTAGTTTTGTCGTTGTACATTATATTCCTAGTTCAGGTTATGATATGTTAGCTTTATTGATGTGAAAACTTTGTTACCTTAACATATATTCGTAGGTCTGTTTCATAAATAGCTAAGGTTATGATAAATGGTTGTTAAATATTACTATGTTAAGGTAAAAATACCAATGATATGTTACAGATACGTTTCAAAAAGTGTGAACAGGTTACGTTCTGTATCCAATGTTAGTTACTTTACTGCTGTTAAGTACGGAACTTTGTTAATGTTGACTGTTTATTCGAACGTAAGGTATGTTAGGTTTGTCGTTGTACGTTATATTCTTAGTTCAGGTTATGACATGTTAGCTTTATTGATATAAAAACTTTGTTTTTTAGCGTATATTCGTTGGTCTTTGTATAAGGATTTTATTTTTATGTTATGTGTATCCAAAATGATACTCGAAATATGACTTGAATCGATAGATCAATAGATCTTGAAAGGGTGTGTGGGGAGGGGGAGTAGAGGAACGGATGGTTTGATTTACTGCTTTATTGATTTACATCTTTAAAATCAGTAAACTATTACACTTTACTATGATATTTTATTCAAAGAACTTGTTTTTTATGTTATGGTTAAATAAAACTGTTATTTTTTATGTTATGTTTGGATAAAACTTTGTTATGTTTGCAATTTTTATTCGTTGGGATTACTTTTTTACGTTAGCATATTTTCGTTGGTCTGTATGATTATTGCCAGGAAAGTGATGTTACATTTTTGTTAAATATTACTGTGTCAATGTAAAATTTACGTTAATATGTTAAAGATAGGCTTGAAAAAGTATGAATAGGTTACGTTTTGCATGCAATATTAGTTACTTTACTGGTGTTAAGTGTGGAACTTTGTTAATGTTAACAGTTTATTCATGCGTAAGTTGTGTTAGATTTGTCGTTGTACATTATTTTCTTAGTTCGGGTTATACTATGTTAGCTTTGTTGATGTGAAAACTTTATTACGTTAGCGTATATTCATTGATCAGTATGATAATAGACAAGGTTATGATAAAATTTTGTTACGCCATGTTAATGTAAAATTAACATTGTTATGTTCGATTTATGCTTGAGAAAGTGTGACTAGGTTACGCTTTTTGTAGGTTCTGTTAGTTACTTTACTGTTGTTAAGTGTGAAACTTTGTTAACGTTAACAGTTTATTCATGTTTAAGGTGTGTTAGGTTTGTCTTTGTGAATTATATTCTTAGTTCAGATGATGCTATGTAAGCTTTATTAATGTGAAAACTTTGTTACGAAAGCCTATATTCGTTGATCAGTATGATAATTAGACAAGGTTATAATAAATTTTTGTTAAATATTACCATGTTAATCTAATATTAACATTGCTATGTTAGAGATATGCTTGACAAAGTATACATAGGTTATGTTTTTGTATGCTATATTAGTTACTTTACTGTTGATAAGTGTGGAACTTTGTTAATGTTAACAGATTATTCGTGTTTAAGGTGTGTTAGGTTTGTCGTTATACATTATAATCCTAATTCAGATGATGCTATGTTAGCTTTCTTAAGGAGAAAGCTTTGTCACGTTAGCGTATACTCGTTGATCAGTGTATAAATAACTTAATTTTACGTTATGTTATGTTTACCCAAAATGATACACGAAATGTGACTTGAATCAATAAATCGATAGTTCGATAGATCAGGGCAGGGTAGGAGACGATGAGGAGAGTAGGGTGGATAATTTGATTTACTGATTTACTGATTTTGGGTATGTAAAAAGACAAATTTTTTACGTTATAAAAATAGGAAGAATAAAATTTTTAGTAGAAACAAAAAAGTTTTAAAGAAATATAATTAAAAATTAAAAGATTTTTTAAAAAACAAAAAGTTTTAAAGAAATAAATTTAAAAGTAAATAAAAGTTTTTAAAAAACAAAAAGTTTTAATGAAATAAAATTAAAAATAAATAAAAGTTTAAAAAAAAAAAGTTTTAAAGAAATAAAATTAAAAATAAATAAATGTTTAAACAAAATTTGAAAGAAAATAATTTTTTTTACAAAGATGAAATTAAAAATAAAAATAAAAATTTGTAAACATAATAAAAAAAATAAACAATTAGTGCAGTACTGATTTATTAAATGAAATATTTACTAAATCAATACCTCACCGGTTCGTTCTGTACACAATGTTAGTTACTTTAGTGTTGTTAAGTATGGAACTTTGTTATTGTTAACAGTTTATTCGAGCGTAAGGTATGTTAGGTATGTTAGGTATTGTCAATGTGCGTTATATTCTTAGTTCAGGCTATGAAATGTTAGATTTACTGATGTGAAAACTTTGTTACGTCATCCCTATATTCGTTGGCCAGTATGATAATTCGGTTAGGTTAAGGTAAACTTTTGTTAAATATTACAGTGTTAATGTAAAAAATAACAGTGATATGTTAAAGAAACGTTTGAAAAAAGTGTGAATAGGGTACGTCCTGTAGGTAATGTTAGTTACTTTACTGTTGTTAAGTATGGAACTTTGTTAATGTTGCCAGTTTATTCGAGCGTAAGGTATGTTAGGTATGTTAGGTATTGTCAATGTGCATTATATTCTTAGTTCAGGTTATGATATGTTAGCTTTATTGATGTGAAGACTTTGTTACGTTAGCCTATATTCGTTGGTCAGTATGATGTTTAGGTAATGTGATGATAATTTTTTGTTAAATGGTACGATGTTAATGTGAACATAACAGTGATATGTTTGAAAAAAGTGTGAATATTGTACGTTTTGTCGTAATGTTAGTTACCTTTCTGTTGTTAAGTATGGAACTTTGTTAATGTTAGCTGTTTATTCGTGCTTAAGGTATGTTAGGCTTTGTCGTTGTACATTATATTCAGAGTTCAGGTTATGATATGTTAGCTTTATTGATGTGAAGACTTTGTTACGTTAGCATATATTCTTTTGGTCGGGTAAGGATGTTTAGGAAGGTAATGATAAATTTTTTGTTAAATGTTACGATATTAATGTAAAAATAACTATGATATGTTAGAGATATGTTTGAAAAGTTGTGAATATGGTACGTTTTGTCGCAATGTTAGTTACTTTACTGTTGTTAAGTATGGAACTTTGTTAATGTTAGCTGTTTATTCGTGCTTAAAGTATGTTAGGTTTTGTCGTTGTACATTATATTCTGCGTTCAGGTTATGATATGTTAGCTTTATTGATGTGAAGACTTTGTTACGTTAGCATATATTCGTTGGTCAGTATGATGTTTAGGTAAGGTAATGATAAATTTTTGTTAAATGTTACGATGTTAATGTAAAAATAACTATGATATGTTAGAGATATGTTTGAAAAAGTTTGAATAGGGTACGTTTTGTTGCCATGTTAGTTACCTTACTGTTGTTAAGTATGGAACTTTGTTAATGTTAACTGATTATTTATGCATAAGATATGTTAGGTTTTGTCGTTGTACATTACATTCCGAGTTCAGGTTATGATATGTTATCTTTATTGACGTGAAGACTTTGCTAAGTTAGCATATATTCGTTGGTCAGTATGATGTTTAGGTTGGGATATGATATATTTTTGTTAAATGTTACTATGTTAATGTAAAAATAATAATGATATGATAGAGATATTTTTGAAAAAGTGTGAATAGGGTACGTTTTGTTGCAATGTTAGCTACTTTACTGTTGTTAAGTATGGAACTTTGTTAATGTTAGCTGTTTATTCGTGTTTAAGATTTGTTAGGTTTTGTCGTTGTACATTATATATTCTGAGTTCAGGTTATGATATGTTATTTTAATTGACGTGAAGACTTTGTTACGTTAGCATATATTCGTTGGTCAGTGTGATAATTAGGTTAAGTTATGATATATTTTTGTTAAATGTTACTAAGTTAATGTAAAAATAATAATGATATGATAGAGATATGTTTGAAAAAAGTGTGAGTCGGTCACTTTACTGTTGTTAAGTATGAAACTTTGTTAATGTTAGCTGTTTATTCGTGCATAAGATATGTTAGGTTTTGTCGTTGTACATTATATTCTGAGATCAGGTTTTTGGTATATTTTCTTAATTGATGTGAAGACTTTGTTACGTTAGCATATATTCGTTGGTCAGTGTGATAATTAGGTTAGGTTTTGATATATTTTTGTTAAATGTTGTTATGTTAATGTAGGTTAATGTGTGAGTAGGTCACTTTACTGTTGTTAAGTATGAAACTTTGTTAATGTTAGTAATTTATTTGTGTTTATGATATGTTAGGTTTTGTCGTTGTACATTATATTCTTAGTTCAGGTTATGATATGTTATCTTTATTGATGTGAAAACTTTGTTACGCTAGCATATGATGGTATAAAAAGAACTTATTTTTTATGCTATTTTTTTTCCAAAGATGATACCCAAAATATGACTTAAGTCAATAGATCAATAAATCAACAGAACAATAACTCCATAGATCAGATTTGGGGATGGGGAGGGGGGAGGAGCTATAAAATATGACCTGAATCAATTGATCAATAGATCAATGGATCAATAGATCATAAATGGCTAGGGTGGTGAGGCTAGGGATAGTTGGGTGGTTGGAGAGGCATGGGAGGCTGGGGAGGCTGGGGAGGCTGGGGGAGGCTGGGGGGGGGGGGGCGGGGGGAGGCTGGGGGGGGGGGGGGGAGGCTGGGGGAGGCTAGGGGTAGGGGAGGGTGGTTTGATTTATATAAAAACGTAAATTTTTTAAGTTATAAACATAAAAATAATAAAAAAAAAATTAATTTTTTTTTAATTTTTTTTTAAATTTTTTAATTTTTTAAAAAATTTTTAATTTTTTTAAAATTTTTTTTATTTTTTTAAAATTTTTTTTTTTTTTTTTTTTTAATTTATTATTTTTATTTATTTATTTATTTATTTATTTTATTTACGTATCTGCAATACCTCCTCATATTCGAGTTCTGTTCTTATAAACAGATATTTTGATACCACCAACAGACGACCATTACACTCCGGCACTGCACTGGTGTTGGCCTGGTTCGCACCGGTGCATGTCAACCCGGCTCTTCTTTTTCAGACTACTTCTGATCTCTTTCCTTTCTCTCAGCCTCCTGAATCCTACCTTCTCCACTTCTCTTATGCATTTTGTTCATTTAAGGGGGTACCCACCCACACCTAGGGTTCCCAGACACCCTTTACGACTTTGAAACCATCATATTCGAGATCTATGGGTTCAATAACATATATGAAGACACCAATATTGTACCATTACACAAATATTTAATAACTTCCGGCAACTGCACTGGAGCCAACAATTGGCAGCTGTCAACTCCTCTTATCCCTCTGAGTCAGACCTCTTTTTCCACTCCTTCCTTCCTCCTTATTCATCCTTTATCCTTCTTCCTTCTTCATTCGACCTCTGCTTTGCACTCTTTTGCTTTTTTCAGTCGGAACTCCTCCATGGGGGTCCTTAGACACACTATTTGGACCTAAACCCATCATATTCGAGATCTACAGGTTCGATAACATACATAAGGACATCAATATTGCTTGTTATACGAAGTTTCATTAACTTCGGAGCACCACTTCGGCTCCCCCACCGGTGCCGATGCCAACTACTCAGATTCCGATACCAACACTCTTTCTAGAAATTCAACTTTGAATCCTCTCACCAAATTTTCAGCCTTCTACGAATATGTCGATTTTTACTGGGGATGGGGCCCCTCTTCGGGTTGCCCACGGGGACGTAACAGTTTCTTACGACTAGACTACGTCACCATCTAACCCCCCCTCCAAATTTGGTTCGATACGATAAATCTAACCGGATAACTAGTAGCCGGAGCCGGAGCTGGAGTCTGCACCGATTTCCTTCAAGAATAGATATGCCCCTCTCGGTCATTTCACTCATATATATATATATATATATATATATATATATATATTATTGTTATGTTCTTAAAGAAGTATATATATATATATATATATATATATATATAAAGTTATATATATATATATATATATATATATATATATATATAAATGTAGATATCTATATATATATGTTGTTACTGTATGTTATGTATATATATATACAGTTGATGAAGATATATTATTATAGCCCTGTCGCCCTATATACATATTATTATTATATACATATATATTATTATATATATATATAAATTATATTACATATATATTACATTATTACATATTATTGTTGAAGAATATATAGTATATTATTGTTATGCTGTTGATATGCGCGCTACTGGCTGGCTACTGGGTTACTATGAGCGCTATTAGCGCGGTTGTTATTGCTGAGTTACAAGGCTGGCTGGCTACTACGTCATTATATTACTATTACTACAGAAAGAAGTTATATATATTACTATTACAGCATAATATTTTGGCTACAGTTAAGTTAATATTATTCTGTTACGTATTACATATTAAGATTATGTGAGTGTATATATTATCGCTATATATATATATATATATATATATATATATATATATATATATATATATATATATATATATATATATATATATATATATATATATATATATATATTTTGGAGGCATGTTACTAGCATATAAGTTGCTATATATATATATATATGGTTGCTGCTGCTTATATATATATATATAAGTTATTATATATATATATATATATATATATAGGAGTCGGAGTCGGAGTCGGAGTCGGAATGGACCGAAGTCGGAGTCGAAATTGGAGTCGGAGCCTGAGCCGGAGCAGGAGCCGGAGTCGGAGCTGGAGTCGGAGTTGGAATCGGCTCAAAAATCGAACCTCCTACGGAGTTTCGATTTTTTCAACGCAATAATAATAATAATAATAATAATAATAATAATAATAATAATAATAATAATAATAATAATAATAATAATAATAATAATAATAATAATAATAATAATAATAATAATAATAATAATAATAATAATAATAATAATAATAATAATAATAATAATAATAAAATAATAATAATAATAATAATAATAATAATAATAATAATAATAATAATAATAATAATAATAATAATTATAAAAATAATACAGACAGACGGTCGGGAAAATCGAACACCTGTTCGATTGGACCGATCTCACGTTAGGCCTAATTCGAGATCGGAATTGGAAGCGTCAAAAGGGCGTAAGCGACATATATCCCCTTCACTCTCGGGTAGAGGTATCCTCTATATACAACCTAGCGACTTAAAAACTCGCCTGTGATTAGTTTAACACCTCAATAGCCCATATACCAAGTTTTCCATAACGATATCTCAAACTGCCTGAGAAATCGGTGGGGATCAACGCAAATGTCCCCCTACTACTCTTAGGTTGCTCTTACCACAACAATATTTGTGAGCATCATCTATAAATGCTGGTGGTAAAACGTTTTTGTAATGAACCTTGTCCTTGATTGTTTCAAATTGTGTTGCTTGAATATTTGTATTGTTGTAACCTATCAAGGTCGCGTGCAGTGATTTAGAACAGTTCGCACGTGTTTGGGGTTTTTCTTGGTAAAACAAGATCACGTGCAGTGGGTAACCCCTCCGAAATTGCATCATTTGTGAAAATACATTCATGTTCTGTTACTTTTGCTGCAAAAATTTCACTCATCACATTAAGTAATAGGGTCTTCTCACATAATGTACTCCCACCGAACAATCTTCATATTCTGGTTTGATAAGCATTTCAGATCGCTGTAATCTTTTGATGAAAAGCATAGCAGTTCACTTTTCATTGGAAATGCTTCCTTCGTTAAGGTTATAATTATGTTTCGAGTTTGGTCAAGCATTTCAGAGCACCCTATTAATAGGGATTCTAAAACTAGGAGTGATTGTAGTTGAGATAGAGAGTCCAGTACTTTGAAAAAATTAAAGAACAAGGGAAATCCAAACAATTTATAGTGAGAACCCCTTGACTGAAAACTTTCTTTTTGTGCAAAGTGTACAGATTTATAGCTGATGCCTCTATGATAACGAAAGAACACTTTTAAAATCAGAAAGATGGAAAGGTATAGAAGTACACCACCCCAGATATAAACAGCAAATTAATTTGTCTTTTTAGTGGAATAAACGAAAACTTTGAAATTATTGGAAAGATAAAATGATTTTTGAATAGGCAGGAAAATAATGTCTCAAAGTGCGCTTTAGTTCAAGCCCGATATATATCCAGAAAGTAAGGTGGAGCAGCTTTAGGGACCTTAGGCAACATTGTTTAGCTGAAAGATATCCTAGCGGGAACGAAAAATTCTTCTTGTAAATAAAATCTGAAAAAGAAAATACTTTTCTTAAAGCAATCAAGTAGAAATTAATGGTGTAAGGCAGTGTATTAGCAGCAGACTCTGAAGACCTTACGAAATAACGTAGACACTTGGAATTAAAGATTGTAAAAGGGTAAAAAGAACATTCTTGGAGTCTCTATTTTCTATAATGTAGTAGAGTAGAGAAAACCATCAAATTATCAAGAAATTTCATCTCTAAAAGGGCAAGGAATGCTGATCTCAAATATTCTTGTGATACATGTATGCTTTCTAAATATATGCAAAAAATGCCAACAAAACTGACGGGCTTGTTTCATGTTATTGAAAGTGCAAATATATCAGTCTACACACCGCCCATAGAGTTATAACAACAATGATTGAGAAATATAAGCTGGCATTAGTCCAGTGGTGTAGAACATCCATTCCTTTTCCATACCGGTGATAGCAATGTTTGTAATAAAAATAAAAGCAGAATTTTTTTTTGGTTCAATCCAGGGAAAGAGATCAATGAACAATGTTCCACCTCATCCAGATGAAAATTTGCTATTTCACATGCTAACTTCTGGCAAAGTATTTGCAAACAAATTAAGCGGTCAAATGGGTTTCATTATTACTGTGGACCCTTCCAGAGGCACATTTGTAAAAAGGGATCTAACATCTAGGCAGACTATGGTGGAGCAGCGCGAAGACCGGTTTCTAATCTTCTCCGCAAATTGTATGAACTAGTCACTTTGTATTGAATGGTTGGGAACAGCTTCAATAAGTAACCCAAATATTGGGGTGTCAGTTGCTGTGCATCTTGTTGGCATAAGGTTCGAAAGGATAGGTGTGCTTGTGAAACTTGGGAGAATCACATATAACCCACAAGTCTGGGTTAAAAGGTGGACGTTATTATAAACTAAATTGTCCATAAGTGATTCGGTATTTAAATGATTTTATATTTTCACCATTTTCAATTTCAGCATATTGAGATGTTCACTTTTTATTAGGCTAATGTTCAAACTCAAAACTCTATTTTTTTAAACATATTGTTGCATTATACCCAAGTTACAGAATAAAG
>JABUQX010101091.1:20000-40000 GCA_015478945.1 Trachelipus rathkii | reverse complement strand
AACATTAACATTTTCTTACACATTCCATATTTTAAATGTAGCTTAAATAAACTGATTCTGGAACTGCATCATTCATGGCCAAGTATAAACCCATAAAACCAGAATAAAAGGCCCATCCTTTTTTATATTTCACTTTTGTTTTATACCTCCTTGTACTGAACTTAGTCCTCCCAATTATCGAAAGCTATATAAATTAATAATTTCCTAGCATCCGATAATTCATATTCTTAAAGTGTTTTAATTATTTAAATTTGTTTAGGTCGGCTTTTATTCCGAGCACTATAAAGTGTTTCTATGCTTTGGGTATAGTGGCAAATTTTCCATCCTTAAGGTACCCGTTTTCAGATTTTGGCTATGTAAGTATTGTGAGCATGTTAACATTAACATTTGCATTGTTTTATTTATAAAGGCTTGATATAACTGGTATGATTTCAGTAACATCCATAATATCGTACCTTTGTTTTTGCTTCTTCATTTATTTATCAAGTTAACCTATTCTTATAATTTTCAATCATTTATCGTTATATCCAAGAGTTAAAATGTGTTAATGTTTTCATACATTATAATAATAGTTAAAATTGTATTAAATGTATATATATATATATGAATATTTTTATTTTCAGGAATCAATGTATGATCCTCTTACTAAGTCTGGCTATTTAGAATGGCGGATAAAAACAGTTCGCCGGCATAATTTACCAATTAAATTTAAAAGGCAACAGTCTCTGACAGAGATTACTAGTGGACCAACCTTGAAAAGAGTCGCAGTTGCAGAAACTGATTTGGACGAGTGCCAAGACGGATTCATAAGCACCTTATATCATTTACCTTCTAATAGCGTTAATGAAAAGGAAATATTTGAGTTGATGAAGAAGACGTTTCCTTTGAGAGTATCAATTAGAAACACTAATGCAGAAACATTACTGAAAAGATTTCCGAGGTTTTTGGACACACGAGGACTGGTAATTATTATTTTTTTTTCATTTTCAGTTGATTTTCATTGAATACATTAAAGTATACAATTTAATTATCTTTTCAAGATTCTTCAAGATTTTAACTTGCTCTTCCCTAACCATTCAAATGAGCTGTTAGCAAAATGGCCTAGGTTTAAAGAAGCTGTTGTAGAAGTTGCATCAGAGTCGTTAAATACGAAGAGCAACCCAGAACTTGAAAAGCTGTTCAATTGTATCCGTGAGCTTGAGGAAAATTCTACTAGTGGAGGTAGTGGAGGTATTCTTTGTATTTTATAAGGAGTAATTTAGTGTGTATATTAATCTGATCATTTTTGACATTTTGTTTTATTTTGCAGACAAAGACTACAGTGTCATTTGCTTGTTGTTACATCTTTTGCCTCCAACAGTTGGTAGCAAATCTGAGCGTTTGAGTCTTGAGAGCGCAAAAAGAAAATTGAGTGTTTTTTAAAAATTTTTAATTAAAATATATATATATATATATATATATATATATATATATATATATATATATATATATATATATATATATATATATATATATATATATATATATATATATATATATTATTATATATATTATATATATATATATATATATATTTATATATTATATATATATATATATATATATTATTATTATTATATATATATACATATATACATATACATATATATATATATAATGAATGGTGAACCCAAAGGGACCCGTGTGCTAGGGTTTTTCATGAGGGTATGTTGTTACCCGTGTTAGTGTATAGTGAGACTATGGTCTGAATAAGAAGTATAGATTCAAAGTTCAATAAAATTTCAGATGGACAATTCCAGTAGAGAAGAATTGATAAAATGAGGAATGAACTTGTCAGGTTGTGGTGTGAGTTAGTAATGAGTATAGTAGTTGAGGTTTGTCATGGAGGATGAATGATAGTAGTTATTGCTGATGTGGTAGTAGTGAGTGTAAAGAATCACCGGTTGGGTTATCGAGTTAGTGATTGAGTCAGTAAACGAATGTTTGCAGGAGAAATGTGAGTTTGGTGAAGAGCAGGATAACAGAGAATGGCGGGGATTGTGAGAGGGAGCAGGCCTCACTGTTGCGGATGAACCCTTACATTGACGATCTACCATAGTGAGTGTCCATCGCTGTCCCATGAAGCTTTAGGGTGGATTTTCTGACTGCGATGAGTTCTCACTAATTAACTTATTAATGGTGGGCTGAGGTGTAGGTTGCTTTCTTTTCGACTTATACCGTTTATTGCTTTTCTTTTCCGATGCTCGTCACGCACCTTACTCCCATTCTTTGGAAAATATAAGGAAGATAAAGAAAGAGAAAGATATATATATATATATATATATATATATATATATATATATATATATATATATATATATATATATATATATATATATATATATATATATATATATATTTTTCTTTCTTTCTTTCTTTATCTACCTCTTTGCCCCAAGACTGGGGGTAAGGTGCGTGTCATGCATCGGAAAAGAAAAGCAGTAGAAGAATATGACAAAAGTCGAAAAGAAAGCCCAGCCTTACCGCCCCCTCTGTACCATTAATTAGTGAGAACTCGTCGCAGTCTGAAAATCCACCCGAGCTTCACCGGACCGCACGACCCCTCACTTCATGGTAAATCGTCGCGTAAGTGGGTTCATCCTTGGACCAGGTGGGCCACAACCATACTCCCTCACACAAACCCCGCTATTCACTCCTATTATGCACCTTATATTCCCAGCCTCTGCCAAACTCACATTTCACTCCTTCAGACATTCGTTTACTGACTCAATCCACTTTTTCTTCGGTCTCCCAGCCGGTCGATTCCCAACACACTCGCACTGTACATCCGCTTAACCAACCGACTATCATTCATCCTTTCCACATGACCAAACCATCTCAACATATTTTCATTTATTCTCTCATTTACCCCTTTCTTCACACCACACAACACTCTCATACGTTCATTCCTTATTTTATCAATTCTTCTCACACCTAGCATGCCCATAAGATTGTCCATTTGAACACATTGAACTTTAGATCTATACTTCTTATTCTAGAGTCTAGACCATAGTCTCACTACTATACAATAACACAGGTAACAACAAACCCTCATGTAAGACCCTAGCGCATTCAAGATTTGGTCCCTTTACATTCACCAACGATTTAATTGCACCAGCCACCTTCCTGCCATTCACAACTTTCCTATTACACTCTGCATCATCCGTTCCCTTCTCATCCAACATATACCCTAAATATTTAAACTCAGGCACTTGTTCCAGCTGCTCAACATCTAACATAACTTCACACCGAGGACTGTCCTCACTCATAACCATAACCTTACTCTTATCTACGTTTATTTTCAAACCCCTCCTTTTACACACCCTGCCAAATCTCTCTACCAATCCTCTCAAACTCTTCAGATTCGCCACACAAAACCAAATCATCCGCATATAATAGGTAGGGCACCCTCCACTCATCTCCATTCTTCATCATTCTAACACCATTTCCTGCCACCCCCAAATCTTATTCTTTCATAACCCCATCCATATACAAATTGAATAACCAAGGAGACATAACACAACCCTGCCTCACTCCTCTATTAATACTAAACCAATCATTTTTGACACCATTTATTCTTACACACGCCTCACTATCGTCATACATACTTTTTATTCCATTCAGAAGCCTACCACCACCACCATATATCACTAACACCTGCCATAGAGCTTCCCTGTTATACGCCTGTTGTAAATCCATAAAACCTAAATACAATTTATTCTTTTTCTCAATCATTTATTTCAATGTAAAGATTTGATCCACACATCCTCTACCACTTCTAAACACACTTTGTTCTTCACCAATCAGTCCTCCAGTCACTCGACCCACTCTTTCGACCAAAATACCAGCATATATCTTCCCTACAACACTGAACACTCAATAAACTAATTCCCCTATAATTTCTTACAGTTCCCCTTATCTCCTTTACCCTTATATAAGGGCAATTATTACTGCTCTCCTCCAATCCTCGAAACTATACCCTCCATAAACGCTTTATTACACAACTTTTAAATCCAATCAATCACCATCTCGCCTCCGTTCTTGATCATTTCACCAGTAATTTCATCTATACCTGCAGATTTACCATTCATCAACTTTCTCACTCTACCCATTACCTCCTTGCTAATAACCTCATCCCCAAAATACCTATTCCTTCTTGCACCATCAAACCCACACACATTCACTATCACCTCTTTCATTACTGCTAATATTATACAGATTTTCATGTTCTTATTAATTTCTCTCACGTCCATTTTCTCACTCTGCTAAATAGCTCCTTCCTTATTCATTATTCTAAGCAGGTTCCCCTTATTCTCATTCTTAACCTTTCGCGCTTCCTTCCAGAAGAGCTTCTTATTCCCTTGTAAGTCCCCATTCATCCTCCTTCCAAACTGTTCATTTACCTCTTCTTTTCTCCTACGTATGCACCTTTTAGTATTTCTTTTTCCTCCTTATATAATTCTAAGCAATTTGAAATTTGAAACTTCATCATTTGCTTTTAGTACATTCAACCACGCTTCTTTTTTACTTTTAACTGCTTGCATCACTTCTTCATTCCACCACACACTGTTAACATTTTTACTTCCTACTTTAGCACATCCAAATACTTCTTTTGCACTGCTAACAATTGCTTCCTTCATTTGCTCCCAGATTTGTTCAGTTTCAACTTGTTCACATTCAACTGATTTACTTGCGAGCGCTTTTACATACTTATCTTTATTACCTTGTTCGCTTAACTTCTCACTCTTAATTTTACCCACTTCCTTCCGTATCACCTTCCTCTCCATCCAAGCCCCCACTAACTTAATTTTACATAGAACAGCATAATGATCCGATAATCCCATTCCTAAACCTCTCACTGATTTAACATTCAACACATACTTCAACATCTCCTTCACCAACACAAAATCAATCATACTTTTTCACTTCGATAATCTTTACCTACACCAACTCTAGTATACTTATGGATACTCTTGTGTTTAAAGAAAGTATTACTTACACACAAACCTCTTTCCTCACAGAAATCAATCACCTCCCTACCATTCTCATTTTCTCCCGACACCCCAAAACCACCTGTTATACCATCCCTTTTTTGATCACCTATCCAACCATTCAGGTCCCCCAACACTACCAATCTGAAGCTCCTACTCACCCCATCCAAAACACTATATATATATATATATATATATATATATATATATATATATATATATATATATATATATATATATATATATATATATATATATATATATATATATATATATATATATATATATATATATATATATATATATATATATATATATATATATATTAAAAAGAATGGAATTATCGAGAGAAGTCATTGGAAATGATTTGTGCTCAAAGAAGGTTGAATGTTTCGTAGTGGTCAGGACAAATGAAGATTTTCTTCGCATGGTTATAGGGCGACAGGGCTAGCAACCCGGTCCTTTCCTTGTATTACTCTTGGACCAGCGTTAGAATCTTATGCGCCTAGAAACAAGATGCTCTGGGAGAACGAGTTTTGAGGCCTAATGGAAGATGATGCTAGTTCTACTGAAAGAGCGAAAACCCTACTTGAGAGTGTTAACTCGAGGACTGGCGTCTGAAACCATTGCGCCGAGGAATGATTTTCTAGAGTGCTCTAAGGTTAAGAGTTTCGGGTCAGAAGATGCTGGACCAACTGGCAGGGCGAAAGCCCTTCCTGGGAGTTGTTATAGATTATAGATAGATTATTATTATTAGTAGTAGTAGTAGCAGTAGGAGTAAACAAAGTAATTGTTAAATTTTGTTTTCATTGCACAACGGCAACCGCAACCGCGGTTGTTGAAGAATTTAAGAACCACAAAAAAACCGCAACCGCGGTTATGCAAAAATGCAGCTTCGCCCCATCACTAATTTATATATATATATATATATATATATATATATATATATATATATATATATATATATATATATATATATATATATATATATATATATATATATATATATATATATATATATATATATATATATATATTATTATTATTATTTTTTTATTTATTTTTATATATTTATATATATATATATATATATATATATATATATATATATATATATATATATATATATATATATATATATATATATATATATATATATATATATATATATATATATATTAGTGATGGGACGATGATGAAATTATGACGATGACGATTATAGTAAATTTTGACGATGACGATGAGGATTGAAAGTATATTTAAAAAAAAATTTTCTCTCTCTCTCTCTCTCTCTCTCTCTCTCTATATATATATGGTAATTATTTCCAATAACTGCCTCTAAACAGATTTTTAAAAATCACAGCATAGACTCTAAAAATAGTAATGAAGAATAAAAATAAAAGAACTTTCTTTAGGAAAAAAAGTTTCAGCATCTCAAAGTTGTTAAAAATCACATAGACTTTCAATATTGATCGATCCAGGTTAGATCTCATTTCTCTAGTTCAGGTTTTGATAAGTTTTGTTAGGTATAAGCAGAGAAAAATCTATGTGTACTTAACAAATCTTCTTATTATCTTCATTAGGGATGGCCCCTAAAACGAGCATGAAGCCCACTAATTTTTATTATAAGAAAGTCTATGGGAAAATTTTAAACTTTCAGAGACTGTAACTTTTTTCCTAAAGAGACTGCCGATTTTCGTTTTCACTATTCTTCATTATTATTTTTTTAGAGTATATCCTGTGATTTTCAAAAAAAAAATTTTTGTTTTTTTTTTTCATAACAAATCCTATAGGGTTTTTACAACTTTGAGAGTTTGTAACTTTTTTTCCTAAAGAGACCTCCCAAATAATTTTTTATTCTTCATTACTATTTTTTTAGAGTCTATGCTGTGATTTTTATAAAATTTTTTTTGTCTAAAAATCATATAATAATATATATATATATATATATATATATATATATATATATATATATATATATATATATATATATATATATATATATATATATATATATATATATATATATATATATATATATATATATATATATATATATATATTTTCTTCTTTCTTCATCTTCCTGCCCTAAGATTGGGGGTAAGGTGTTGTACAAGCATCGGAGAAAAGCAGTTGGAGAACATGACAAACGTCGAGAAGAAAGCCCTACCGCCCCTTCTGTACCATTAATTAGTGAGAGTCGTCACAGACAAACACTTGAGCATCACAAGGCGACGGACCCTCACTCATGGCAAATCGGGTCAATGGCGGTTCATCTCTGGGCCCAGGTGCCACCATGCCCCAGCGCAAACCCCGCCATTCTCCTATCATGCACCTTTTGACTCTGCCTTCTGCCAAACTCCCATTTCTCTCCTTCAGACATCTGTTCACCGACTCGTTCATCTTTCTTGTTCTCAGGCCGGTCGGCCTCTCAATCACTGTCAATTATACATCTGCCACCAAATCCCGCATTATCATTTTCATCCTTTCATCAGCCATCTTCAACAGGGCCTTCATTTATTCTCTCATTTACCCTTTCTTCACACCACAACTTCTAATACGTTCATTCCTCCTTTTATCAATTCTTCTCACACGCCCCTAAGATTGACCATCTGAACACATTGAACTTTGATCTAAGCAATTTATTCAGACCATAGCCACACATACAACACACAACATACTCTCATGTAAGACCCTCAGCACACTCAAGACTTAGTCCCTTTGCATTCTTGAGTGTGCTAGGTCTTACATGAGGGTATGTTGTTACCTGTGATATTGTATGGTAGTGAGACTATGGTCAGGAATAAGAGGTATAGCTCTAAAGTACAATGTGTTCAGATGGACAATCAGATGGACAATATATATATATATATATATATATATATATATATATATATATATATATATATATATATATATATATATATATATATATATATATATATATATATATATATATATATAGTATATATATATATATATATATATATATATATATATATATATATATATATATATATATATATATATATATATATATATATATATATATATATATATATATATATATATATATATATAAAGGACTAAGTCTTGAGTGCGCTAGGGTTTTTACATGAGGGTATGTTGTTACCTGTGTTATTGCATAGTAGTGAGACTATGGTCTGGAATAAGAAGTATAGATCTAAAGTTCAATGTGTTCAGATGGACAATCTTAGGGGCATGCTAGGTGTGAGAAGAATTGATAAAATGAGGAATGAACGTATTAGAGAGTTGTGTGGTGTGAAGAAAGGGGTAAATGAGAGAATAAATGAAAGTATGTTGAGATGGTTTGGTCATGTGGAAAGGATGAATGATAGTCGGTTGGTTAAGCGAATGTATAGTGGCGAGTGTGTTGGGAACCGACCGGCTGGGAGACCGAAGAGAAAGTGGATTGAGTCGGTGAACGAATGTCTGAAGGAGAGAATAAAGGTGCATAATAGGAGTGAATGGCGGGGTTTTGTATGGGGGCATGGTTGTGGCCCACCTGGGCCAAGGGATGAACCCTTACATTGACGATTTATCATAGTGAGGGTCCGTCGCGGTCCCATGAAGCTCTAAGGTGGATTTTCTGTCTGTGACGAGTTCTCACTAATTAATGGTACAGAGGGGGCGGTAAGGCTGGGCTTTATTTCGACTTTTGTCATATTCTTCTACTGCTTTTCTTTTCCGATGCATGACACGCACCTTACCCCCAGTCTTGGGGCAAAGAGGTAGATAAAGAAGAAGATATATATATATATATATATATATATATATATATATATATATATATATATATATATATATATATATATATATATATATATATATATATATATATATATATATATATATAAATATATATATATATATATATATATATATATATATATATATATATATATATATATATATATATATATATATATAAGGCTGTAGACAGGGGGGTTCAAGGGGTTCAACCCCCAAAATTATTTAAGCGATCAAAATTTTTGATTCCTTAAGTCTCTTAATAATAATAATAATAATAATAATAATAATAATAATAATAATAATAATAATAATAATATTAATAAGAGAAGTTAATTTTGTTGATATTACTACTATTGATTTTTTTTCAGGTTGGAATTCCTTTAAGCACTATCGCAGAAGAATTTAGGGGATCTCCACCATTTTTAGTTGCTTTAGGAAACTCGAGAAAAGAAATATCTTCTTATTTCATTTTTATTGACTCGTTGTGTGTTCGCACCTCTTGTGATTCTTTCATGGGTGCATTTGACGAATTCTTCAAGTGCCACTACGTATTCCGTATATCCTACGAGAAATGCTTTAGTCCTATGCTGACTTTTCTTCAAACTACAATATTGATAAAAACGAACAGAAAGAATCTCCTGGAATCAAGGACATTAGGAGCAAAATTTTTAATAAAATGCAATCACAATAGTGTTTTAGTTATATTTCTTTAATTTTTCAATTAACGTTAGAATTTGTTTGATTACTTAACATTTTTATTTTATTTTAGCCAAAATGTTTAAATGCTTTAAATGCCATAAATACTTCGTTAATAGTAAGGAATATGTAAATCACTTAAAATTTTACCATGTGATCTTTGATGGAAATGTTTTGTATTGTATTCAAGATGCTTGTAATAAGCATTTTTACTCATATAGAGGATTTATAAACCATATCAAGAAAAATCATGTACATAATGATAATGAGAATCAGCAATCTGAAGTATTCAAAGAAAATATAGTTAATTCATGTGTGAATCAAAGTTATTGTGAACAGAATTACTTTGTCACTAAAAATCATGATAGAGAAGGGTCACTTTTTAATGAAATTACAAATTTTGCTTCATTTATTTATTCTAAAGATATTCCTCTAAAAGTTGCCAACGAAATAATGAGTAATACATGTAATTTGCTTAGCAAAATCGGTGATATTTGTAAAAATAATGAAAATTTGGATGTTTTTTTTGATCTTGAAAGCATTAATAATAATTATACATCTAACATGTTTTGGCTTCAATGCTTTATAGCGAAATTTAATTTAGTAGAGTGTAGATATTGCAATTGGTACATATCAAGATACAAGATATAATAAAAAAAATAAATACTTTGAACCAGTAATAGTTAGTAGCACATTTACCTACATTCCAATTCTTAAAACACTAACTTTTTTGATGAATAATGAACAAATACAAAGTTATTTTCTTAAGAGTAACAATAATTTACAGAATGTTATAAAGAGATTTCAAGATGCTTCATGTTTTGCCAACCACCCTCTTTTTTCTGTAGAAAAGTATGCATTACAAGTTCATCTATTTTATGATGATTTTGAAATTTGCAATCCAATTGGCCACAGAGCCAACATCCACAAATTAGGTGCCATTTATTTTACTTTAGGCAATTTACCTCCACATCTCAATTCGTACTTGAAAAATATTCATTTAGTAGCTTTGTTTCATGTTCAAGACTTAAAAGCTTTTGGGTTTCATTCTATTTTAGATCCAATTGTATCAGATCTTAGGGTACTAGAAACCACAGGAATAAAAGTAAATTTTCTCGAAAATCCTCTTAAGGGAACAATTTCCAATTTTAGTGCAGATAACTTAGGGTATAATACCATTATGGGTTTTGTACAGTCTTTCAACTCTACATATTTCTGTAGGATTTGCACTAGTAGTAGGGATCAGTGTAGGAATGTATTTAAGGAAAGGTTAGATATGCTTAGAAATAAAGATAACCATAATGAGCATTTACTTTGTCTGGATGATTCAACTCCTCATGTCTTTGGAGTTAAGGAAGATACTGTATTAAATTCTTTGCAATATTTTCATGTAGCAGAAAATCATTATGTTGATATAATGCACGATATGCTAGAAGGAATTGTCCAATATGAGATTAAATTGTTACTAAATTATTTAGTTGATCAGAAGTCCGTGACACCAGATCATTTATTAAAACAAATCTACAGTTACCCATATGACTCTCATGACAAAAAAAATCAACCCACGTCAATTAAACTGCAGACTAAATCTAAGGATTTAGGTCTTAGTGCTTCACAGGCTTGGTGCTTTGCTAGGTATCTTCCTTTGATTTTGGGTAGCATTGTCAATCCAGGTGATCACAAGGGACACATGACTTTACTTTCCCTTCTATTACAAATCATGAATATAGCTTTTTCTCCAAAAATAACCTTATCTTTAACTCGTTACTTGTCAATGCTTATTGATGAACATCATACTTTATTCGTAAGTTTATATGGCAAAGAGCAGTTGATTCCAAAACATCACTTTGTAATACATTATCCACGTATTATGCGAGAAAGGGGACCATTGATATATTTTTGGGCCTTAAGATTTGAAGCCAAACATTATTATTTTTCCTCGATGGCACGTACTGTGAGAAATTTTAAAAACGTAACAAAAACCTTAGCAATACGTCATCAGTTAAAACAAGCCCATTTATTTCACAATCCTGATTCGTCCATTCAGTTTGGACCTTTAAAAAATAACATTTTACCAGAGTATGTGGGTGAAGAAATTGTAAAGAAGTTCAATTTGAGTGATGGAGTAAGGTGTTTAAAGCATATAATATTGAGTAATGTTATGTTCAAATGTGGCTCTATAATATTTATTGGGTTTCAGAATGATTGGCTGAAATTTGGGGAGATAATAAATGTAATAGCTTGTAAGAGCGGAGTTAATTACTTCCACGTCAGAGTTTGGTACTCCTTATATTTTTCTGAAAGATTTCACTGTCACATTGTAGAGAGATCAAAAGAGGTCGAGTTATTAGATATTTGTAGTCTGGAAGATTTCACTCAATATTCAATTCATAGTTCTACAGACAATCTTGATACTGATAGATATATAGTTCCTAAGCATATTTTATTTTAAGGTTTTGCATTCGACTTCACAGATTAAATTGTATTTCAGCTTTATTTATTCTATATAATAGCTTGGCTATACCTAACGGGTTAGATTGCCGACAAAATCCAGTGATTACTTTCCTCAACTATAACCATCTATTTAACTTTATTCCTCTTTTGGTCTTTGTCGACGATTAAACACTCATATTTTTAAAAAAATGCTATATATATATATATAGGTTATATATATATATATATATATATATATATATATATATATATATATATATATATATATATATATTATATATTATATATATATATATATATATATATATATATATATATATATATATATATATATATATAATATATATATATATATATATATATATATATATATATATATATATATATATATATATTATGATGTAACAAATTTTTTTATTCAACTTGGTATATTTTTATATGTTGAAATATATATATATATATATATATATATATATATATATATATATATATATATATATATATATATATATATATATATATATATATATATATATATATTTATATGTAAATTTTTTTATTCAAATTGGTATATTTTATATGTTGAATTTTAATAAAATAGTATGAAATTTTATTAAAAAAATTTATATATATATATATATATATATATATATATATATATATATATATATATATATATATATATATATATATATATATATATATATATATATATATATATATATATATATATATATATATATATATATATATATATATATATATATATATATATATATAGTAAATGAAAAGAGGTCACTACACACCTTTTTAATAGTGAGGCTAACTAAATAAATGAGTGAATTGGTTTCCTTTAAAAGAGTACAGTAAACTAACATGGAGAGTTTAGTAGGCATCCTTTCGTGAGTTAAGGTTAACTCATCTAGAGAGTATATTTGTCAATATATCGTGAGTGAAAATACACTCCTTTTTAAGAGTTTATTTATCATCGTTTCGTGAGTAAAATTTCACCCCATTTAAAGAGTTACTGGAACTTCCATAGAGAGTTTATTTGTCATCGTTTCAGGAGTGGAAATTCACTCTTATTTAAGAGTTATGATAACTCTAAAAAAAAGGCTGCATATATGGGCACTTTTTAAGAGTTTATTTAACTCCTTATGGAGTTCATTCTCACTCTAATTTACTTATATATATATATATATATATATATATATATATATATATATATATATATATATATATATATATATATATATATATATATATATATATGTCTTACGCCTGTTGCAAGTCCATAAAACTATATACATATTCTTCTTCTCTCTCTCATTTTCTTCACTCATTTGCTTCAATATATATATATATATATATAGATATATATATATATATATATATATATATATATATATATATATATATATATATATATATATATATATATATATATATATATATATATATATATATATATAACATTGTTTTGTGTCAGGTAAAATTTTTCAAGTACAAGTACTCTAGAATTGTTCAAGTACAAGTACAAGTACTCTAGAATTTGCTCAAGTACAAGTACAAGTACAAGTACATGGTATCAAGTACAAGTACTTTATGAAAACTTATATATATATATATATATATATATATATATATATATATATATATATATATATATATATATATATATATATATATATATATATATATATATATATATATATATATTTTTCATCATCATCATCATCATCATCATCATCATCATCATCATCATCCACCTCTCTCCCAAGACTGGGGGTAAGGTGCGTAACATGCACCGGAAACAGAAATGTAGTAGAAGAATATGAAGCAAGTCGAAAAGAAAGCCCAGTCTTACGACCCCCTTTATATCTTCTGGTGAGAACTCGTGGCACTCAGAAAATCCACCCTAGAGCTTCACGGGACCACGACGGACCCTCACTATGGCATCTCTTCAATGTGGGGTTCATTCCTTGGCCCAGGTGGGCTACAACCATACCCAATCACAAAATCCCGCCATTCACTCCTATTAAGCACCTTTCTTCTCGCCTCTGCCAAACTCACATTTCTCTCCTCCAGGCATTCGTTTACTGATTCAATCCACTTTTTCTTCGGTCTCCCAGCCGGTCGATTCCCAGCACACTCACCACCATACATCCGTTTAACGAACCGACTATCATCCATCCTTTCCACATGACCAACCCATCTCAAAGTACTTTAATTACTTTAATTTATTCTCTCATTTACCCTTTCTTCACACCAAACAACTCACTGATACGTTCATTCCTCATTTTATCAATTCTTCTCACACCTAGCACTCCCCTAAGATGGTCCATCTGAACATATTGAACTTTAGAAATACCTCTTATTCCAGACCATAGTCTCACTACTATTCATTAACACAGGCAACAGCATGCCCTCATGTAAGACCCTAGCTCACTCAAGACTTGGTACCTTTACATCCACCAAGGATTTAATTGCACCAGCCACCTTCCTGCCATTCACAACTTTCCTACTCTACTCTCTGCATCATCCGTCCCTTTTCATCCAACATATATCCTAAATATTTAAACTCAGACACTTGTTCTGCTGCTCACCATCTAACATAACTTCACACCGAGGACAGTCCTCACTCTTATCTACGTTTACTTTTAAACCCTTCCTTTTACACAGAATAAAAAATCTCGCTACCAATCCTCTCAAACTCTCTTCAGATTCGCCACACAAAACCAAATCATCCTCATATAACAGGTAGGAACCCTCCACTCTCTTTTATTCTCTATCATTCTAACACCATCCCCTGCCACCCCCACCTCTAATTCTTTCATAACACCATCCATATACAAATTGAATAACCAAGAAGACATAGCACATCCCTGCCTCACTCCGCTATTAATATTAAACCAATCACTTTCGACTCTATTTATTCTTACACACGCTTCACTATCGTCATACATACTTTTGATTCCATTCAGAAGCTTACCACCAACACTATATATCACTAACACCTGCCATAGAGCTTCCCTATTAATCCTATCATACGCCTGTTGCAAATCCATAAAACCTAAATGCAATTTATTCTTCTCCTCCTTCATTTTCCCAATCATTTGTTTCAATATAAAGATTTGATCCACACATCCTCTACCACTTCTAAACGCACCTTGTTCTTCACCAATCAGTCCTTCAGTCACTCGACGCACTCTTTCGACCAAAATACCAGCATATATCTTTCCTACATCACTCAATAAACTAATTCCCTATAATTCCTACAGTTACTCTTATCTCCCTTACCCTTATATAAGGGTATTATTAATTCTCTCCTCCAATCCCTCGGAACTATACCTTCCATAAACGCTTTATTACACAACTTTCAAATCCAATCAATCACCATTCGCGCTATATATATATATATATATATATATATATATATATATATATATATATATATATATATATATATATATATATATATATATATATATATATATATATATATATATATATATATATATATATATATATATATATATATATATATATATATTATATATATATATATATATATAATATATATATATATATATATATATATATATATATATATATATATATATATATATATATATATATATATATATATATATATATATATATATATATATATATATATATATATATATATATATATATGATCTGACTGTTGTCGAAGATGGACGGATTAAAAATAGAAGGGAGAAAAGAGAGAGAAGAAACTGAAGAACAACAGAGAAGAAAACTGAAGGCTGCAAGAACTTCTAACTAAAGTCTAAATAACTTTCAGAATTCAAGATGAGAAGGCTTTTAGAATGAGGACCTGGCCAGATTATTGTAACAAAGAATTTTACTAAATGAATGAGTCTGTTTTTAAATTTTATAGAAAGAAGCATAGTATTTTATATCTTGATAAAATTTATTGGAGGAGGAACAAAATTTTCGGCAAGATTTCTTTTCATATATTTTAATAAGTGTATCATAATTTCTCTGAAATATAAATGGAGGAGCGACAATATTTCCCGGCTTAGTTCTTTTGGATTATTAAATTAAAGAAATTAAACTTGGATTGTAAAGTTAATCTGAAGAGCTCTGGGGAGAACGAGTTTCAAGGCCAATGGAAGAAGATGCTAGTTCCATTGGAAACCATTGCGCCGAGAATTGTTTTTCTAGAGTGCTCTAGGATCAAGAGTTTCGGGAATAGAAGGGAGAAGATGTTGGTCCAACTGACAAGGTGAATGCCCTACCTGGGAGATGATATATATATATATATATTAATATTATATATATATATATATATATATATATATATATATATATATATATATATATATATATATATATATATATATATATATATATATATATATATTGTGACACTCTTTATATCTGTAAATGGAAATAATAATTCAAAAGATATTTTTGAAGAATAATATATATATATATATATATATATATATATATATATATATATATATATATATATATATATATATATATATATATATATATATATATATATATATGTATATATATTTATATATACATATATATATATTTTTTTATATATATATATATATATATATGTTGGCAGTTAAAATGCCAAAAGTAATGGCCAAAGTACTCTCTACACCTTCAAGCAATAAAGGTGAAAGTACAAGTACAAGTACAAGTAGGTGCAATTAAATCCTTGGCGGATGTAAAGGGACTAAGTCTTGAGTGTGCTAGGGTTTTGCAATAAGGGTATGTTGTGGCCTGATATATATATATATATATATATATATATATATATATATATATATATATATATATATATATATATATATATATATATATATATATATATATATATATATATATATATATATAATTTGTTGCCCCCACTCCACTCCTACGAGAAGCGGGCCACCCCGAGATATTACGCCACCATTGTAGGTCGGGCCCAGAGATCAGAGATCAATTAAAGCAAGTATTCTGAAGTTGTGTCTAATGTTCTCTAAATTATATTAATCTAATAAGAGATGTGAAGTGTTTTCGTTTGTTTGGGAGGGAGATCTTTGACAGTTGCGGGAAGGAGTTTAAATTTGTATTCCTGAATGGAGGTGTGGTGGCCACAGCAGCAGAGAGACACGTGACAGAATTACTCGTGTTTGCCGGTCCAGAGTCAGAGTCAGAGTCAGGATTTGGTCTGGATGGAATATTTCGGATGAACGTTCTTGGAGTACGGTCTTATTTGGATATTCGGAAATCGTTGTCTGGGTCAATTGGGTATGAATGTGTTTAATAATAGGGGTGTCTGGCGATCGTGGGGGTGGGGGAAGTGTACTGTACATGTTTAAGTAGTATAACGCTGGTGTGATTTTTTTTCCTTTAAGGTGCAGGGGTTGTTGTAATATTTGAGAGAGAGAGAGAGAGAGAGAGAGAGAGAGAGAGAGAGAGAGAGAGAGAGAGAGAGAGAGAGAGAGAGAGAGAGAGAGAGAGAGAGAGAGAGAGAAAGAGAAAGAGAAAGAGAAAGAGAGAGAGAGAGAGAGAGAGAGCAGAGAGAGAGAGAGAGAGAGAGAGAGAGAGAGAGAGATATTTGCTGAGAGCCTACTGCATGTCGGATAGGAAGAATTTTTGTTTCAGTTAATAGGTGGTGGATAGGTGTAGAGGGAGGCAGCCGGTTGTTATCCTAAGGGATTCATTCTGTACAGTTTCAAATTTCTGAGTATTGGATTGTGATATTGCGGGAGTGGGAGCCGAGGCAGGTGACGCATAGTTTAAAAAGGGACTGACGCAGGTGTTGTCTATATACTATTGTGAGGGTCTCTTTATGTTGGCCGAAGTTTGTTCTTGTTAATGCTTTCAGAGCGTTTAATTTGTATGGCTCTAGAGGTATTATTTTGTTGTGGGGGGGGGGAGGGGAAGCGAATGTCATATGTGTGTCAAATGTCAAACCGTGTCAAATGTCAAACCGTGTCAAATGTCAAACCTTGGATTGTGGGTTGTTTATTGAGAGGGAGTCTATTATTTGATAGAAAAACTGTTGGATGAATATTTATTTCTCTTCAGTCTGGGGTAAGTAATGTGACAGGAGACTTTGGTTGACGTTCAGTCAGTCTGTTTGTTGTTACCCACTGTTCTAGTTGGTTTATATATAATGTAGTTTTCTGCATGCCATATTTATAGAAGGGTTTTAAGCTGCCATTGTTTGATTGTCTGCATAGCTATTAATTTTTATAAAAGGGTATATATGTGTGGTTTGGTATAGGTGATGCATAAAAAAGTTTGTTGGTGAAAGAATGTCTCCATTTGGGACTCAATTATATATTTTGTAAGTACGAGAGGAATTGCGCCCTTATAGGAATTTAGATGTACAACCAAATAGGTAATTTGCTATTATTTTTTTGTGTGTTTGATGGTTATATTCAGTGGCGGCTCGTAGCTTAAATTAGTGGGGGAGCTGCTTCAGAAAATTTTCATTAAAATTTCATGGTTCTTTTTAATCTTTCTGTTGTGTTCATTGATTGAAAGTCTGTTTACCTCACTAAGTTTCTCCTTAATATTTACATTTCATAAAAGCAACAATGAAATCACATTTTCAACTTGCTTCTTTGACTTCTCATGTTTTTCAGTTTTTTTCCTTTATATTTCCTTTATTTTTGTTTATATTTCTAAAACCGTCTTTTGTCCACGTTAACACCAACTCCTAACAGCAAACACGGGAAGCAAAACAGTGCATTTTTTTACTTCACAGCAGCAGAGCCAACTCTCTCTCTCTCTCTCTCTCTCTCTCTCTCTCTCTCTCTCTCTCTCTCTCTCTCTCTCTCTCTCTCTCTCTCTCTCTCTCTCTCTCTCTCTCTCTCTCCTCTCTCTCTCTCTCTCTCTCTCTCTCTCTCTCTCTCTCTCTCTCTCTCTCTCTCTCTCTCTCTCTCTCTCTCTCTCTCTCTCTCTCTCTCTCTCTCTCTCTCTCTCTCTCTCTCTCTCTCTCTCTCTCTCTCTCTCTCTCTCTCTCTCTCTTTCTCTCTTTCTCTCTCTCTTTCTTCTTTTTTTCCCTTTTTGTATCTCTCTCTCTCTCTCTCTCTCTCTCTCTCTCTCTCTCTCTCTCTCTCTCTCTCTCTCTCTCTTCTCTCTCTCTCTCTCTCTCTCTCTCTCTCTCTCTCTCTCTCTCTCTCTCTCTCTCTCTCTCTCTTCAAATCCATCTCTCCCCATATATATTATATAAATATATATATATATATATATATATATATATATATATATATATATATATATATATATATTAAGCTTAAGGAGTATATTATGCACAAGTATAAAGAAAGAATTAAAGAAACAAATTATAACAAATTATATTGAATGTTATTAATAATATCGAATGAAAATAGGGGGGGGGGGCTGCAGGGGCTATCAAAATGTGTCTGGGAACTATTTCAAAAGCCTTGTTAATGTCCACTGCTACCAGGAGAGTGAGAGAAGGGTGTCGGAGTTTGGTTAAATCTATTAAGATGTGTTGTGTTAAATCAGTTAGGAGGGTGGAAGTGGAGTGTTTTTGTTTAAATCCATGCTGTGAGTTTGATAAAGGAATAGAAGGGAATTTTTTATCCAGAATTATTTTTTCTAATTCTATAGATATTGTAGAGAGTAATGAGATAGACTATACGAGCTGGGTTGAGTTATGTGGTTTGTTTGGCTTTAGTATAGGAATTATATGATAGTGTTTGAGTCAGGGCTTCGATGTCTTCGATGGCTTCGATACCTAGGAAGCGTTTGAGATGAATATTGGATTTTTGGTCAGGTCTCACTGCCTGTGAGTTTTTTAGGTTTTTAATAGTGTTGAGAACTTCTAGGGGGAGTGAATGGGGGGATCTTCTTGGATGGGTTTTAACCTTTTGATCATTTAATTGTTTGCCTATTGGGGGGGAGGGGCTAGTTTTTAATATTGCTACACAATATGTTACCTCTTCTTTTTTGAGGAGGGAAGCTGGGGATTTAATTGTATTCTTCACACATAGTTTCGTGGATATATAT
>JABUQX010101091.1:7500-12500 GCA_015478945.1 Trachelipus rathkii | reverse complement strand
TGAAAGGGAAAGATGTCCTTGGTGAGAGGAGTGCTGGTGTTGGGGTTCACTTCCAGCAGTCCATTGCTAATTTAAGGTCCTAACCTAAATCATTCTGCTTCCCTTCTGAAATATTTTGATCACCCTGTCCACCCATAAGAAGGTCTATTTCGTCCAAGACTTTAGTAGATCCATGAAAGCCCCTACGCCTGCGGAGGAGATGCTAATCCTACGCGTGTGCGATCGCTAGTTATATATATATATATATATATATATATATATATATATATATATATATATATATATATATATATATATATATATATATATATATATATATATATATATATATATATATATTAATTATTTTGTAATATAAACATATATATATATATATATATATATATATATTTTATATATATATATATATATATATATATATATATATATATATATATATATATATATATATATATATATATATATATATATATATATATATATATATATATATTATATATATATATATATATATATATATATGGTATATATTTGGGTTTACACAGAATTGATTTAGATATTGCCTAGTTATTATAGTAATAATATAATTAAATAAAGTTATAGATGAGGGTAATAGCCATTCAGTCTATAAAATCAATTTAAATGTTATTTATTATATATGGTAACATTAAGGAGGTTGAGATTGGTTTTGGAAGTTTAATTATTAAAAACAATATGTCTAAACTATAGTATAATTAGGTATAAACTAAAATAAAATTAGAGTTCTTCATTATAAACTAAGAATTTTAAAAAGGTAAATTATTCTTCATTTTTTCAAAAGGTGTAAAACAAAAGAGTGAAACCCATTTTTGATCCGCACAAAAAGTCCTGCTAATTTCCTGACGACTCCGCACCTCCGCTAGTCCGCACCTATTCTGGTAGTCCGCTCGGAGCGGACTAGCGGACTAAAGAGCGGAAGTGCCCACCTCTGATATATATATATATATATATATATATATATATATATATATATTAGAAGTTGAGTATTGTTGAAAAGGGTATAAGTATGTTATATATATATATATATATATATATATATATATATATATATATATATATATATATATATATATATATATATATATATATATATATATATATATATAATAGTATATATATATATATATATATATATATATATATATATTATATATATATATATATATATATATATATATATATATATATATATATATATATATATATATATATGAAAGAGTATATATATATATATATATATATATATATATATATATGAAGCTATATATATAGATATATAGGTTGTGTTAGTTATACAAACCTGGTTTTGTTATGCAAAAAAGGCCCACCCTGTATCTCCGTATATATGATGTGTAGAGCAAAAAAAATTGGTGGACCTATTAACCCCATCGAGTATGCATGTTTAAAGGTGTTATAATGGATTTTTTAATTTGGGAAATTTTTAAAAATTTTCAAAAATTTCACAAGTTTTGAGCTCATTTTTGACTGATTTTTTGGGACTTTCCAGCAGTGGCTGCATCAAGAAATCTATGAATTAGTATAATATTGAATTAAATTATGTTGGTCCCATCATAGATCTCATCCCAGAACAAATTTCATGAAATTTTATGCAGCCCATCAACACACACATACCATCCAACTTGTACCTTAAAAAAAACCCATTGTAATGTAAAAAAAACCCACCTCCAAATTAATTGAAAATGTGCATGTATATGCGCTATAACTCCTGTCAACATGCTTTAAGGTTGTTTTTTTCCTTCTGTCACTTTTTTTTAAACCTTTTTGTATATATTATTATATTTTGTATATATAAGGTGTCTAACCCTATGTTATAAGGTATAGGGAATCGATTCCTGTGGTTTATAACGGAATCGAGGCACTCCTACCATGGTTTAGTATGAGTTAGTACCCCTACCCCCCTTTTCTAGTGCACCTATACAACTTTTTTAGCTTATTTCTCGAGCTACAGAGCTGAACTTGGTGTCAAATAGTATGTTTTGAGGTATGCCGAGTTGATTCCCGAGGTGTTTGAGGGAATCGGAGTATGCGCTGAGGTGTTAGTGCGGTGCGGAGCACCGCCTTTGTTTCATTTTTTTTTATTTTTCAAGGAACATATGTCCCGAGTTTGGTGTTTACTAGTATGTTTAGATGGTCGGCGAATCGATTCCCGGTATTAAGGAGTGGATCTGAGCAGCCCTTAGGTCATGCAGTGCTCATGTATATTTTTAGGTTTTTAAGTGTTTTCTAGTTAAGGTATCTATTTCAAACTTGCTACTGTGGTTGATGAAGGTACTGCCTGCCTGGGCCCGAGGTTTCACGCTGCCACGTCCAAGGACTTAGAAGGTTGAAAATGGGGAAGTGAGTGGAAGAGAACAAATGAAATAGAGTAATGAGTTTAAATTAAGTGCCGGAGCACATGAACCGATACCGGAGCCAGACAGGATTTTTGGCTCCAGCTACATATTGAGTCAAAAGAGGTACCTTTATATATGTTTTCAATGGTGTAGAACTCATTTTTGAGGGTTTCAACAATCCCAAATGAGTTTAAGGACACCCTTGAGGGGGGTCCCCATTGAAAAATAGAAGAAAAGCACAGAGTGCAAGATAGAGAAGAAGGAGGTAATGGAATTTATGCTACCAAACAGTTATGTCCATTAGAAACTCTCTTAGCTTCTCATATATTCTTTGGGGCTATTGACAGTATACCTTGGCACCAGGAAATTCTGTCAAGATCAGCGACCAGACCTTGCTCAAAATTCGCAAGATCTGGGAGCAATTTATAAAGAGAATAAGATAATTATTCTCATAAAAACCTATTCAAGGAGGGGGGGTAGGGGATGTAAATAAAAATTTATTCAAGGAGGGGGGTCTAAGGGGTGTTGGGGATGTAAACTGCAACAAAATCAATGTACTTAACCAGCTCACAACGAGCTCCAACCTTCAAATTCAAGATCTATTTTAAGGTAGATAAAATGTTTTTATTTTTGTATTTTTTTAATTTTAATTTTTTTTTTTATTTTTCTTCATTTTTATTATTAATTACCTTTAAAACATTTTAAAATGGCTACAGTGGCGTATATAACGCCCCCGCAAACCCCGCGGTGCGCAGGAGCCGAGAGGGCGCACGGCGGGCAAGAGGGATGAGCACTTTTTCGATGAAAACTTCATAATGAAAGCTCTGGCAGGCTTTAAGTAAGAAAATTAAAGAACATGAAATGAGTAAAGTTCACTTGAATGCATGTGTAACCTACAGTATAAGGAAAAATCGGAAAGATATCCAGTGTATGTTACAAGAAGATGTAGCGAAGTGGCGTGAAATACTGAAGCGAATTTTGGACGTCATAATAATGATGTCAACTTGTAATTTAGCATTCAGAGGGCATCGTGAAGATACAAGAAACATTGAGCGTAAATCTGGAAACTTTCTCAATATTATTGATTTGTTATCCAGGTATGACCCGCTTCTTAAAAGTCACCTGGAGAATGAGAAAAGCAGAACAAAATATATGAGTGCTTCTATTCAGAATGAACTCATTAGTTTGGCTTCACAACATGTGCTCCGTGACATAATAAGTGTAACTCAAGATGCGCCCTTTTTTTCTCTTATTTTGGATACGACCCAAGATATTTCTAAAACTGACCAACTGTCAGTAGTAATAAGATATGTCTGCATCAATTACGATGAAAAGAAGCTTCAAATTAATGAGTCATTCCTGGGGTTTATTCCCATAACAAATCAAAAGGCTGAAGGTTTAGAAAGTGAAGTGTGTAAGTTTTGGAAAGCAATAACATTTCATTTAAAAAGTGCAGAGGGCAGGCCTATGAAGGGGATTAATGAGCATTTAGAAACTATTAATGTCAAAGTTAGAAAGTAATGACAATGTTGTATTGTTTATTAGTAAGTTTTTGCTTTCTTTTACAAAAAACAGAAATTTAAAGGAGTTTTAAAAATGCGCATCCCTTTTATATATATATATATATATATATATATATATATATATATATATATATATATATATATATATATATAGTATATATATATATATATATATATATATATATATATATATATATATATATATATATATATATAAACCTTTTTTTTCATTGTAATACACTCTGTTTTTTTTGTAAGGCTAATGTGATTTTTCTTTGACATGAACAAGAAAACTTTTTTTGTCATTCAAGTTCCAAAAACTCTATCCACCCCGTCCATGACTAAAGGGAGCGCACAAAATAAGTCGCGGGGGGGCGTAAGCTGACCTTAGTTACGCCACTGAATGGCTAATAACATCATATTACAGCTCTAGAGGGGGTTTTGGGAGATGGGTTTTTTTTACATTACAATGGTTTTTTTTTTACATACCTAGGGTTTTTTTAAAAAAAATTTTGGGTCTAAATAATTTCAAAACTTTTAAACCAAAACAAATTTTTTTTCCTGGGTTATATAGCCTAGGACTAGCCGTTCTAAGAAATTATTATAAAACTCTGCAGTGTCAATTAGTTTAATAGTTATTGGCACAAATAGGGTAAATGGGTTATTTTTACATAACAGTACTTATATATATATATATATATATATATATATATATATATATATATATATATATATATATATATATATATATATATATATATATATATATATATATATATACAAAGAAAAAAAAGTGAAAAAAATGAATAAAATAAAAAAAAAAAAAGAAAAAATAAAATGAACAGTTTGGAAGGAAGAATGTAATCTTTACAAGGGAATAGGAAGCTCTTTCTGAAATAGAAGGAAAAGGTTAAAAATGAGAATAAGGGGAACCTGGCTTAGAATAACGAATAATAATACATTTTATAAACTGATGAAAGGGGATGTGAGGGAAGTTGTGGAAAGAAATGACTCTGAAAACTGCACTAATATTGCCTTTAATGAAGAGGATAGTGAATGTGTGTGGGTTTGATGGAACAAGAAG
>JABUQX010101091.1:0-2500 GCA_015478945.1 Trachelipus rathkii | reverse complement strand
TATACGAAACTTAACACAGAGAACTTAAGTGGTACTCTCTTAGTCATACACAATATCGTTCAAATGTTGCACAAAATATGAATCTCAGTACAATTATGCACCACGGATCAAGTATTATCTGTTCAGTCTAACTTAATCTATCATTACTTATATGTTTTTACTAAATCTTTTTTTTCTTTTAATGTTTATAACAAAAATACCATTTATTCACTTACATTTATATTAATCATTCAACGTTGACACATAAAACAAGCTCTTTTGTGCGATTACAACATATTTTTTCTTTTAGCGTATCTTACATACTTTACTTTCGTATAAATTTTTAACATTAAAAAATTCAATGCTTAATATCTGTAAATAGCTAGCATCATCTTACAAAACTTAAACTATTTCTACTTTTCCAACATTTTCTCTAACAAATCAGTGTTAATTTTACATTTTCATAGTAATATTTAACAAAACTTAACAAAAAAATTTTAACAGAGCCTAACATAACTATCAAACTGAACACCTAAGTTATAGCATAAGTTTACTTTTTAAAAAACAAAGCGATTTTTCCAAAACTTCGGTACAGTCGCTATACCCAAGCTTCCCTAGATTTGAATAAAATTCCATCACGAACATGGATATGTCATTATATATCCAAAATAAAACATACCAAGACCATGTCTAGCCTAGCAAAGTAACTTAGCATGTAAACCTTTACTCGTCATAACCCATCAATCCTGAACATTACCGACATATCTAGCATTTTTACAAAGTTATATAGTCTACCATAGATACTAACATTAGGAACTATGAATAAGACATTAGTCACATTAACATTTGAAATTATGAATATTTTCTCGATCCACTCAATCATTGCATATCAAAACTCCAAATAACCCTACTTTTTTTCAATCATCAGCAGCTGAAGCTGTATTAGCTAAAAAAAAAACTTAATAAAGTAATCAACCTAACAAAGATACCAACAGTTTGGACTATGAATTGATGCTACCTTCATCAAAGTGCCATGCATATCAAATATAGCATCATCTGAACGATGAATAAACGTTGACATTAACAAAAATGCTCTACCGAATCTAACATTAAACAGCAAAAACTTAACCTAAGCCTGCATTTCTAACACATTATCACCAGCTAACACAGTATTATCTTACAAAACTTATCATTTTCTAACAAAGCTAGTACAACCTAACAGATCTAAACACCCTGAACTACGAATAAATGCATAAATTAACAATATATCCAACCTTTCAAAGGTACGATATTTTTCACATTTACATTTTTCATTTACATTAAATAACAAATTTAACTTAAGTAAAGTTACGTACCCATGTCAAAGTAGTACATAACTCTGAACATTTCCTTCAAAGATGTCTCAAACACCCGTACAGACTAACCTATCTAACAATACTAGGGTTAATCGAACTTACTAGCACCGCTATGTTACTTAAACATATATTCGTACTCATACCAACTTAGTACATAACTTTGGTTATTCCCTTACTAAGAAGGCTTGCACACCCCAACAAACTATCATTCCTAGCAATACTTCGGTTAACCCGACTATGTCACCCAAAGGTCTTCTCCTTCACCCTTCTCTCTCGGTGAAAAAGGTATTCATGTAGGTACTTTATTAAATAGTGAAAATTAATTTAGTAACCTAAGTCAAAGGACCTAAATGCTACAATCACCCAAAACTAAGAACATTATGCACAAAACGAAGTTAGCTATCCTTAAGAACGAATAAGCAACTAACATCACCATAGTTAACAACCTAAGAGCAGTAACGTATCCAATATCACCTACAAAGCTTAACCTATCCTTACTAGTCAGTTACATCAACCCTAATTTACACTAGAATAGCAGTATTTATCAGAACTTAGAAAAAAAATTTACTATAATCTAAACTAAATATCACACATGCCGACGAATAAACTGTGACCATTAGCAAAGTTACCTGTATGTCTACGGCAAATAAGTCGCCATCACCCAAGCAATACTCAACCTAACCTTGCCTTTCATTCATATCTAAACCATATCAATGTTAATTTAGCATTAACATTGTAATATTTAACAAACATACAACAAAATTTAGCATAATCTAACCTAGATCAATGTTAATTTAGCATTAACATTGTAATATTTAACAAACACACAACAAAAATTTAGCATAATCTAACCTAACTATCACACTAACCAGCGAATAAAAGCTAACGTAACAAAGTTTTAGCGTCACTAAAGCTAACATAACATAAACTGTACTAAGAACATAGCGAGTCATAACATACCTTATATCAGCGTTTCTCAACCTTTCAAGCCTCGCGACCCCCCAAAAGCCAAAACGCATAAAGTTAGTAAAGCACCCCTACTACCCCATATATATATATATATATATATATATATATATATATGAAGCGGCGCACGAAAAACGCAAAGCGTTTCACGATAAATGCGAAACGGTTAAACACCTAACGATAACTGAACGAAGTACATC
>JABUQX010101090.1:27500-37485 GCA_015478945.1 Trachelipus rathkii | reverse complement strand
TCAGCAAAAAATCCGAATATATGAGTTAAGGAATAGCTACGCCAAAATTTCAGAATGAGTGTTTTAAATAAGTATTTTGTCTCTCCATATAACCAGGATTATTAAATTTGGACATATTTTTTCACATTTATCATTAGCCACACACATAAATTTCATGCCTTCTGAATAATTCATAGAATATGTTAAGAGTCCTTCATAGTTGATGCTTGTCCAGGGCTTGAATATCCTTCAATATTTTCATTTCAAGTGGTAATCAACTCTTTGAAAATAAATACATAATTCCGTTACTAATTAAATTTATGTATAAAGTCTTTTCCGGATCCAGTGAAAGTTCCAGCTGATCCTTCTTAAATAATTCGACCTTCTTCCGTTTGAAAGGGACCCTTCGACATAAAGATAGTTCTAGAAGGTAGCAAAAATTCATCTGTGAAATTTTGGAACTTGATATGTTATATTCAGCGGATGAATTAAATTAGTTTTCCTGTATAAGTTCATAATCTCGATATTCAAATCTTTTAATAGAATCATCCGTTTCTAAAGGTTTTTCCAATTTAAATTTATCCATTTATATAGAGAAAAAAAAAAGTTTATGTTGATTTAAATGCAAATCCGAATAGTTTAGTATTTCTCCTCAAAGATCAATGTTTATGGATTTTGATCAGTAAAGCCAAATATTGATTGAATTATAGTTGGATTAGTTAACGCAGATATCGACTACTGTATTAGGTTTTCATCATTTCATAACCAGGGGAATATCAGGAAAGAAACTATACAAAAAACTGATTCTTGCACTCCATTAAGATATGAACCTTCTATAATATCACAATTAACTAAAATAGAATTTGCTGATAAAATTAAAACAATCACTTTCACCTTCATTTATTCTTACCTTCAATAATTAACCCCCTTCTAAATCCTAAAAGTTATTCAATGACTGATTTTGATTAAGTTCAGTTTAAGATTAGACATTCTCAATATGAAAAAACATTTCCATTGATATATGTCGTACTAGATAACACAATGCTTTCATTTATTATAGAAGAAAAAAGTATTTAAAGATTCTTTATAGCTTTATCAAATATACCTAATCTTAATAGTTCGTCATTAAATAGCTTGTAGCTCATTTAAAAACCTTAGTATAACCCGATTTAATTTCTGAAAATAATATCATATGTCTATTAACAAGTCCATAGGATCTGAAGGTCAAAATTTTAAATCCCGTACCTGAAATTTTAGGTACGTCTCTACACTAGTACTTCGAGGAGTATCTCCAATACTGATTTCTTCCTGGTGTTCTTACTTTCTGACGTAATATGATTATTAATTCATCAACTATGAATTTCCTTATATATTATATATTAATAAACAAATCGTACTTTTTAACCGACCACTCTATAGTACTTCCGCCATCATTAAATTGCCTAATTGTATCATTATTTTCTTAATAAGTATCATACAAGTTGGCAAAAGCAGCCAACTCTGGGTCATGAAGTTCCCGTTTCAACTAAAAAGAAAAAAGCGATATTAAAATAAATTAATTGCCAGCATTTTAACTTTTTCATTACCTAATTTAAAATCTGCACTTCCTAATCGCTTTAATACAGAATGTGTTGTCATATTTATAAAAAAATATTCCTTTCAAATATTTTTCTGATATTTTTTCCTAAATATGTCCAGGAGTGACTAAGGTGATGCTGGTACATCTTCAATAGCTAAAGGGGTTCTACTCGTAGTTATAGCTAGTATTGCTGATTGACTTTGAAGTATTTTTTTTTAATGTGTAGTTATATCCTTAATCGTTCATTAATGGTTGTAGTAGTTTAATATTTTCTTGATAGATATCTTGTTCACCTAATTTCTCATTCAAAAATCTTTTCTGTAGGTTCTTTCTAATATTTACTAAATCAGATTTTTCTTTAATATTAACATATGCCATTTATTATGGAGAAAAAAACAGAAACAGAAAACAGAAACAGCAAACAGAAACAAAAACAGTAAACAGAAACAGAAACAGCAAACAGAAACAGAAACAGAAACAGAAACAGAAACAGAAACAGAAACAGAACCAGAGACAGAAACAGAAACGGTAAACAGAAACAGAAACAGAAACAGAAACAGAAACAGAAACAGCAAACAGAAACATAAACAGTAAACAGAAACAGAAACAGTAGACAGAAAAAGAAACAGAAACAGAAACAGAAACAGAAACAGCAAACAGAAATAGAAACAGTAAACAGAAACAGAAAGCTGTTTCACGTTCTGTTTTACATAGGGTATCTGTTTCATAAAGCCGTTACACGTTCTAAACTTCGTTAAGTCTTTTTCATTTATCCATAATGTTGTATCATATCTTTTCCATTTAACGAGTACTATACCTTTGTTTCGCTTTAATATTTTTTCAACTTCATATAATTCGCTTTCATATTTCGTCACTTCTTGCTCATAAAAATTACCAATAATTTCTTCATTATTCATATCCTTAATTTTATAAGTTATAGGAATTTATTTTCAATACTCTCGCATAGAAATAAATACTTTCTTCGTAAGTTAGGAAGATAACCTTTCCTAAAATCTTTATACTTTCTACTGATTCTAACTCTGTCCCGCATTCCAAATTTCGGTTTCAAGGTCAATCTTATGCGAAAATCAAAAAAGATTGTCGCAAACTATTTTTTTATTCTTTGTAAATGATCCTTGCTCTGGAGACATTTTAATACTTCTGTGATAGCTTGTATTATAATTTTTAACTAAATATGGCAGTATATCAGTCCATGTTTTCGTATTGTTTTCCGTAGTTTTCACTAGTTTTTAGTGTCCCGTTAAATCTTTGTACTGCTTGCGCTTTAGTTTCATTTTCTGTAGCGAACCAGTGCATTTCATGTTTCTTAAAAAGTTCTTGAGTCGGTTTGTTTAAAAAATCAAGACCTTTATCCTTTTGTATTTTTCTCGGGATTCTGTCTTTAAAAATATTTTCAAACGCTTCCGCTATTTCGTTACCCGTTTTCTTTATAATCGGAACAGCCCATGCAAACTTGCTGAATATATCTATAACTGATAATATATAATTTATATTTTTATTCTGAGCTTTATATTTTTGCATGTCTACTAAATCAGCTTGCCATTGATCATCAACACTAGAGACCATCACTCTTCTCGTTGAAAATTTATGTTCTTATCCACAATGTGTAAACTTTTTGATGATCTAACCAGTCCTTAACTATCTTAGAAGATAACCCGCTTTTTCGAACTAAATCATTGATTCCTGAGAATCCAGTTTTAGGATTATAATATAATTCTCTCAATTTTTCAGAGCCCAATTTCGCAAGCTCTTTACCCAGTTTTTTGATGGTAAACCCATTCCGAATCTTGATTTCATTCCCATAAATCCTGTGACTAATCTCGCGTCTTTTCTAACGTACTCTGATTCATTAGCATCTAACGCAATTTCACTCGCTTTTTTTGCTAATAAATCATCTGCTGCATTCCTCTCTTTCGTATTTTTAAGTTTAAATAATTTAAATCATGTTGTTTAAAGTTGCAGATAGCCTGTTAACACCATTATACCCTTCTTTTAATCTGTTTTACTTTCGTACCTGGACCACAATATGAATATTTTCCTGTATTCCTAAACATCCTTTTCAATATTTTCCAATGGTACATATTAGGTAAATTTAAATGCATTTCTGGTAAAGGAAGTTTTCAACGCTGAAATTAATAATCCTGAACCAGTTTTCATCTTAAAAATAATTTCAATTTCATTTGAATTATATTTTGATTTCAAAGGTAAGGTTTTATTGTATTGCGTCCACAATTATGGAGGTATAGAGTTTATGTATATATACATTTATTTAGTATAAAAAAAACCTTTTGACCTTCTGATTGTTAAAAAATTAGCTTGATATCTTCCTTCTCCTGGTGATAATTTTTATTATATAACAATGAAACCAAATGGTTCTTTCTAAAAACAGTTTCACAAAAATACGAAATTCTCCAAACGTCAGATCGTTGGAAATCTGTCATTAAAAATATAAGCTAATCTTTTATAGGCAATGAGAACAAAATAAAATACATTAGCATGGATCGTATTGTTTGACGAGGAAGTTTAAAATAGTTTTGACCAATATAAATAGAGCTTGTATTATTATGTCTTCCTCTCGTATAATAATCTTCAGCTTTACTTTGATTTGAATCATTCATTATATCATCAAATACAAATAAATTTTTCTTCTTGTTGTTAACATTTCGGAAGAATCTTCAGTATATTCTACATTATATTTTGATTTTTTATGCTTTTTAGGTAGATTTCTAATAAATGAATCTATATCAACTCCTCCTTTCCCCAATAATTCAAGAACTTCGTATTACGATATCCTTATATCAAATCCTGATTTTATTATTTTATATTATCGGTGTAAAGACTTCCCAAAAACAAATAAATTATTATATCCAATCACTTATTCCATAATTAACATTCTTAGTAGTAAATTCGTTTTACCGCCATCCAGGATTCTCCAATAATTATTAAGAATACTTAAAAAGGTTGCACACTGTAGAAATGCATGGTCTATATTCTGAGATATTCTCATCTTTCCAATGGATAGAAAGGTTTTCCACTATTTGTTATAGAGAAAAAATAATAACAAATTATATTATGCTTGCAAAGCTAGAATTCCCTGATCTGACGAGTCGCTATTTTGGCGATGCGTCAAACTATATTTAGTATTTTAAGATTTCAAAGGGGACCAAAATTTGGGGCTCCCTTTGAGAGAAATATTAAGAAATAATAATAAATTTAACACGATGACCCCGTGAAAACACGGGGACAAAATTTAGATAAGTAAGAATAAAAAAAAATATAAATATAGACAATTCAAAGGGACCCCCTTGAAACAGGGTGCTTTTTTAAAAAATTTTTGGTTAAATCTTGTTCTTTTAAAAGTTCTTGACATGTAACCAAATGGTTAAATTGAAACGAGAAACATTCTCTACATTCTAAAAAAACTAAAAAGATAATTTTTTTAACGGTCAAGTATATAAAAAAATAAAAAAAATTTACTGCACTGTCCTCGAGGCAGTGCGTCAAGTATATAAAAAAATAAAATAAATTTTTTTAAGTATAATTGACGCTTTAATATCTACTGCTTCCGCATAATTAAGTGTTCAGCTGTTTATTTCTTATTTCGTATCCATTGTATTATTATGCTTTAATAATTTCGCGCCAAAAAAAAAATTAATTTAATTTTTTTTATTTTTTTATAGTTTGATTAGCACCCTTCACCTTAAGGCGGTATTGGAAATATTTTGACAGTTTGATTTCACCTACACCCTCAAGGAGCGTGGGTATGTAGATGTCGATGACGGTGGCTGTAGTTTTTCCATAAACTCTAACTTGCAACTAACATGCAATATTTTTAATATTTTCTTAGATTTTCCCTTAACCTAACTTCCAACTGAAATTGGATCATATTCCCTTTCATAAAAAATTTTTTTTTTTTTTTATTAAATTTTTTGTTTTTGATTTTTTTTTAGCGAGGATCCTAACATGCCGTTTAAAATATATAAGAATAATAATTTTTTAATGTTTTTGATTTTTACAGAAATTGGCCGCATAAAATAAGAGGTTCTAGCTTAAATATATAAAAAAATAATTAAATTTTACTGTTTTTAAATTTCGTTTTAGATCGATGCTTCGAGGCTAACTTACATTTATGTAAAACAAAATATATGTATTAGCGCGTGTCCTCAAGGACACGCACTAACATACATTTATGTAAGACAAATATATATGTTTGCGTGTCCTTTTCGAGGACCATGCACAAAACATACATTCGGTACACCCTTAATATTTTTATATATATAAATAAAAAATTTTAAATATATAATATATATATATATGTCTGTGCGTGTCCTCCGGGGAATTGATTTAAAAAAATAAAAAATATCAAAGGGACGGTGAAACACCGCCCCTTTTGATTAAAAAAATATTTTGAAAAAATAAATAAAAAATATCAAAGGGGTCCGTGAAATACGGACCCCTTTTGATTAAAAAATATTTAAAAATAAAAAAGTAAAAAATTACATATTAGCTTTAAATTTTTTAATTTTAATAAATAATAAAATAATATTCAATAACTTTTTAAAATATATTTTTATTTTTTTCCTTAACTCTAGCACAATTAACATGCAATATTTTATATTTTTATTTCCTTAACTCTACTTACAACTAAAATGTAAGTCTATTGTTGCGCCAAAGGATGCATTAGTTTTAAAGTCCTAAAGGTTAGCCCTTTCATATTTACCTGACGGAACACATCAACTTTTTGAATCAACTCCCTGCAAGCTTTTAATAGACAAAGTATTAAATAAAGCTTGGCTTTTACTTTTATTAATTAATTTATTCTTTTTAATTTAAATAATACTTGTTTTATAAGCATCAATTTTAATCGTTTAATTAATAACGCTTTTCTTTCTCCCTTAGCTTTTTTAATTTCTTGATTTTCTAATGTTTTATAAGCATATAATTTTGCTCGTAGTCCTGCAAATTCTGTTATCAGTTTCCAGCTGTTACATCTTTCATGTTACGTAGAACATTTTATTTTTTTTCATGAATATAATTTATGCTTTTTTGGATAATCAGATGTATCGAACAGTTGTATATTCTTTTTCATATCTTTATATATATCGTTAGTTTGTTGTATATAATAGCAAAATGAATCTGTATCTGTAAAACAATAAATTTGCTTTTTCATTATATTATTTTTATATGATATGAAGTTTAAGTCATACATTAAACATTTACTTAACTCTAAAAAATAAACATTCCTTCATAGAAAGTTTATCAATCTTAGTTTAGTTTGTTTTTATATGACAAGCTATTAAATTTTCTGAAAAGCGTTTGATTCAAAAATTTGGTTTATTTACTAATTTTTGAGCTTGCTCTTCCATTTTTAACTAGTCGTACATTAACTATATTTCTTATATTTTCCATCGTTTTACCAAACACTGAGTTATTCATTAATTTATAAAAATCTCTCTCAAATTCATTCTTCGCTTCCTTTCTCTTTCTCGTGTTAAGATCAATATATGATTTCATCCAATCTCTCTGATCAAATTCTAATATTCTATGTATTTTCGTTAGTTTCAATCCTAAATTCAAACACTGTTTTAAATTTCTATAGGTGTATGATTATTTTTCTTATATTATTTTCAAGTTTGGAAAACTAATTTTGGAAACTTTTATCTAACTTTAGTATTTTTGGCTGCTAAGGTAATCGTTATGTAAATTGTGTAGTTCTTTAAAATATTCCAAATCAACTTCTAAAATATATCCTTTTTCGATTCATCACTGATGTCCAAAACATCAAATCGTTAATGTTTCTCATTTATTTAAAATTTCCCGTAGGCTAATACTTAGACATTGCCCAACCATACAAATTATTAGCATCTAAATAAGTGATATATAAATATGCGGTTTATTTTTATCATAACTTTCTTGAATAAATGGATTATTAGTCTTCGCATATCTATGTGTTATAGTACTGATTCCTCCTCTAATCCCCTTTTCTATCATTAACAACATATCCGGATCTTTTTTAATAAATCTAATTTTACTTTCGTTTCTTTTAATAATGCATCACAAGACAACCCTGGAGATATAAAATAACGCGCTGGGTCTAATTTATAAGTATCTAAGCAAGTTGTTCTAAAGTTATCAAACACATCCGCTAATAATAATGTGTCAGATTTTAAGTATAACATATGGTAATCTTTAAATGTTTCACAATTAATGTTTTTTTTCAGATAAACACCATGTGGTGCGATGATTATATTTCATTATTTAAAATATAAAAATTTCTCTTTCCTTTTTTTATGATTAAATTTTGCTATATCTTCCATCCAGTTGTACGTAGGCATATTAACTCTTTAGGAACATGATACGTTCATCTGTGAAAATATTGGTGTAAATTCTTTAAATTCATCCATTAAATTTGATGCTTATTTACGCAAGAGATGAAGCCATGAATCTGAAAAATATCGATGATCTCAACTCTTTTATTTTTTCATCAACTTTTATATACTGACTGAAAGTTATATAAGTTTCATCCTTGAGGAATTGCTTTTAATTCACCCTCGGGATACGTCCAAATTCTTTAACGAATAAATGAGCATCGTATTTTGGTAAATTATGCATTATGAATTGTGTAAATTTACGATTTCTAATTTGTAGATTACAAACTTCTGTGAACCGGAAATCTAAAATCTTTTGTTAAATGATTTTGGTCAATAGATCGTCAGATTTGTGTATATTTCTTTTTTAGCATTACATAGTAACATAAAATGTTTAAAATTATTTTCTTCGAAGTTAAATTCATTGGTTTGTTCATTTTCAATAATTCATAAATTCTTTTGATTCTGAAATTAAATATTCTGTAAACGTTTTAGATGCTTAGTTTCCTTCATAATTTGAAGTTGATAAATATTCATCTACATCACATTTCGTATAACAACACCAACTGTTTGGTTGTGGTTTCTGTAGGTTAATTGTATAAGATTCTTTAGGATTTGGTTGACGTTTCGATCTTGTAAGGTGCTTCAAAATCTGACATATATAACAAATGGATGTGCTGAATTATTTATGATAGTATAAATTTGAGTATACTCGCTGTACTCTCCTTCTTGACTGTTTAAGAGGACTGATTGCATTCATGGTTAAATGATTATTTATAATAATTCTTTTTTATAAAAATACGTAAACAGAATAAGCATGATAGTTTTTCTTATGGCTTCATCTATGAATGGGACTCAATGCTTTTCATAGTATATAATGTGTTTTTTAGCATTTGATATGAAAAGTAAATCAACAAACATGTTTAGTTTTCTCAACTTTTGTGTCTTAATGGATATAATATTTCGGTTTCATCAAGTCCAATAACGTTACTGACACATCGTGTTGCCGTCTCAAATTTACTAATTGTTTTAATTGTCTTAAATTCTATTCCTTTCCAATTGTAATTTTTAGATACTTTATTCTTGTTTTTGATAATCTATGAGACCTTCATCTGAAACACTCAAATCTTGCTATGCACCATTTAAAACATTCGTCATCATTTTTATTTTGAATATTTATTAATCCAAATTTTGTGTTTTTATATTTGACTGGAGTTTCAATATATGCTATCTTTATTTCAAAATCTAAAAGTTTATATTATCCATCCTGACCCTTCTCTTGTAAATTTACATATTTTTTCTTCAATTTTATTGATCATTTCAAGTACAGTTTCTTTTATTTGAGAATTTTTTGTTATACTTGTCATAGAATCACTATTAAATCAGTTATTTATCGTTTGTCTTCTTTCATCAGGTAAATTTTTTATAGAATTCAACGTGAAGAGAAAGATTTAATTTTAATAGGGGGAGGATCCAATATTTAAGATTTTGGGACCCATTTTAGCCCCCACCTAAAATAAGACATTAAATTCTTAATTTTCAGACAATTTTGATTGAAAAAAAAAGCAAACTGCAGCTTTTCTGACTTTTAGAATGTCGTTTTCTGGTGTTTTTCTGTGTCTGTAGTCATTGTTTCGGCGTTTTCATTTTTTCCAAACCTAATTTTTTGACATTTTTTCGAAACTTCCACAATTTTTTTCGAAACTGACTTCAAACTTGAAATATACATAGATGGGTCTATTGCGCACAAAATGCACATAGAAGTTTTTCGATTTTTGGAAAATTGTGCTCAGCATTTAAAAGAAAATTAGGTTTTGAAATTCGACATTGCTGAGCACAATTTTCCAAAAATCGAAAAACTTCTATTTGCATTTTGTGCGTAATAGACCCATCTATGTATATTTCAAGTATGAAGTCATTTCGAATAGAATTGTAGAAGGTGATAAGAAAAATGTCAAAAAATTAGGTTTGGAAAAAATGAAAACGCCAAAACAATGACTACAGACACAGAAAAACACCCGAAAATGACGTTCTAGAG
>JABUQX010101090.1:0-22500 GCA_015478945.1 Trachelipus rathkii | reverse complement strand
AAATTACATAATACACAATATAGTTCAATAAAGGACATTAGACACTTCAATAATCACCAATACAGTCATATAAACATTAAATGCCTGAACAATAATAATAATAATGGCCAACTCTGGCAACTCTACGCAAAATAATCACTCACTAGTTGATAACCCATAGCCAATCGCTACCCTTCATAAAAATACTTACTGAAAAATCATGTTAATTTGCCAACTCGATCATTAAAACTTTAGATTGCTTACACTTTATTATTATTTTTTTTAGATACCACACTCTAGCTGGTAACCCCTCCCATACGCACTAGTACGTGCATGAGAGAGGCCGTGCGTGGTAACCACTGAGGGTGGATTTCGTTAAAGTTTTTCCCGCCTCCCATCACCTACCAGCACCAAATGTGCGGAGTAACACTACTCCACTGCCTTATTCTATGATCTCCATCCCCTCGTATTTACACAAAGTGGTGTGTATCTACATGGGGGAACTGTCAGTCTATATACAGAGTTCTTACGACGCGGCCGGGTAGCGTGCCGGGCGAGAGTCTTCGGAAAGCACGCCAGTCCCAAAGACATGCCCGGAGAGATTAGCCCCATCCACCAGCGGCGTGTTTGAAGAAGCGCCAGATCGCCGCACTGCCTTCATTAAGCGCACTTTTCTAGCAATTAATGAACTCACCATTTTAACTCATTCAACATAGGCGTGGGACCTCCCGTCCAAGTTGCCACTCCAGTTGAAGGCCAGTGAAATTGAACCTCTATTAACAGTTTTACCCGAACGCCCTGCCTAAACCCATCTTCTATAGCAGATACTTTGTTTAGTCGGACCTTCCGCGGACGACTGCCTCAAGGGCGCAAGCGTCAATCTGCGCTACCAGGTGCACTAAACCATAGCGTATGCTCCGCGTCCCAGAAGACCATCAGTCTTCCGATCCCCCTAGTGCGAATCGCAGCGCTCCAGGAGGACTGCCAGCCCCTCTTTTCTAGCTTCTGATTCAAATAGAGCATTCAAGCGGTCGTGCCTACCGTCTAAAGAAGCTACTGCCGGACATTGCTGTAGCACATGCCCCAGTTTCCACCTGTTGCACCCCAGACCACACCTTGTCGAAGCAGGTGGCGACGTCTCGACCTCTGTTAATCTTTCTCGTGCTTGGCACTCAGTCCTGTTCGTATTTTTACGGAATGCGACATACACTAACCCCGCATCGGCGAGTACCATCTGCAATCCAGCTGTAACAGCCGGACTGCTTTTTGGCACCCGCCAGACCAAGGCCATCTCTAAACTCCACAACTTGGAGTCGCCTCTCTCTAGTAGAGGTCGGTATTTTGACAGCTGAAGCGGCCAGGGCCCAAACGCCATCCTGTCGCTCCATCTCTGCTTTCAATGATTCAAGCTGGGAGCGCATGGTCTGCTCAAACTCCGGGATCCCAAGTCCACCCTATGGGGTGGTTGACTGAACGTGGGAACCGGAGTGTCCGAGGGTAGTTTCATGAACTTCCTCAGCTCAGCCCGAACCATTCTGTCGGCTTCACGAAGCGTCCTGATAGTAAGACGCTCGTACTGCCTGAGACGATAACCCCACTTTCACTAGTTAGTCTTGTATTTCGCTCTGTGATCCGAAAATGCTTCTTCCGTGGTCCCACGTCCTCCGAGAGAAGAAAAGCGCCACACAGTCCGGCCCACAAATAACTTTACTTTCTTTCTGTCTTTGGAAACCCTGATTGAGACGCCTGAGCATTCGCCAGTCCCTCCCGTTAGCAGCAAGGCGTTAGGATCGGCATCCCCAGATCCTTGACTGTTCCACCAGTAATTGATCCCGTTCTGACGTCATCTTCGTCCCCATACTCGTGCCCGTCTCCAAGGGATCCTTAATTCATGATAATTCTTACGTACCGCTCTATCCGTTATATCCGTCAACTTAAATCCTTCTGTCTTCTTTCTATTTCTGAGGTAACAACTAATTTAATTTTATTTTTAAGCTTACTTCGTCTCTGTTCCTGCTTGGTTGGTTCGTTCAAACCCCACTACAGTATGAACTATTAAAGAAAATAAACTTAAATGTCTCAAACCTGTGAGAGATCTTCGACTTTAACAAATTGGTGTACCAATTTCCCAAAAGATTTAGCTTAAAAAAAAATCAGGACATTCTGTTTTTAGATTTTTTTAATAAAAAAAGACTGATGATGGTCATTAATAAGTTACGATTCTCCATTAACTTGACAATCTTTGGTACCAATTAACTTTGTGAATAAATATAATTGTTTAATGTACATTACAGGAAATGTCTAGCAGCACCCGTTACAATCGTTAAATCAAATTATGATAATTTTTCAATAAATTTTGTAAAAATAAAATCTTTTATGAAACAAGTTTGTTCATTAATTCTATTGCTACATAAATGTTCTGTTAATTTATTTAAAATATAAAGAATACATTTATCTTTTAGAAAAGAATACTTACAAATCATCCCAGTTTGATTTCCATAGGGACGAAAAGAAGGTAAAAAGCCTTTAAATTTTTTACAGCAGATCGAGTGAGCTTCTCCCTTTGTTTTAACCTTTTTATCAGTTGCAACCACACATGTACCATAATCATCTATTTGTGGTGAACAGTAGACTCCTCCTTTTATTTCTTCACATTCTTCTTTAGCTACACATAGGAAATTTTGGTTATTATTATTATTATTGATAGTCGATTTATTTTACTATTAAGTTATTATGAATTATAATTATATTGATTAGTTATTATTTATTAATCTATTACTACTATTTACAACTAGCTTTCCTGAGGCTACTATTTTTCCACTACTCATATATAAGTTTATTTGTCACTCAATTGACTTAAACTTCACCAAGCTATACTCAATTTATTCACATGTTATTCTATTCATTATTAGCATTACTTATGATTAACTAAACTACTTTTATGTAAAAAAGAACTTGTTTTAATGGTGATGGAGGCTGGATCGTTTTTATGATATATTTACTCATTATAGAGGAATCACTTCCAACAATTAACATCATTCAATTCAGAGTTTCAAATTTTCTATCATTTATCATCACGTATTACCATTATTTATTATTCATCTATTAAATTATTGTAATGCACATATTTATTATTTTTCCGTATGACGTCATCACTTAGCCACTACTTTCAATTATTATTATAATTCTTCTTAGTATACCATTTGAATTATTATTAAATGTTATTAATTATATTATCAATTATTAAAGATAATCTTTTTGTTAATTTTTACTTCAGAGCTTGCCTTATTATTCGTTTCGTATATTCATTATTTATTATTATTATATTTCAATTGATATATTTTCTTGTATTATTTCCAAGCAATTTTATCATATTATAGAATATAATTTATAATTATTATTTTGATTCTATTCACTGAAGAAAAATATCTATGAACCTAATCATTATCATTATCGAGAGAGCATATGATTACTACATCTATATTTATTTACTTATATTATTGTATATACTTTCCGTGATTGGCTCTATTATTATGATTAATCAATTTATTCATCTTACTAATAAGGACATTATTTTTATAAAATTATGATTTATTTAAAAATTTCCATACGTTATTATTTTAACAGATTTTTGAAATTTAATAATAATATTTTTACTATAAATTTTTGAAGCTACTTTTTCTCTGTTAGTCTATAAATGATCTATTTTTATCTATAAAAGTATGAGTCTTAATTGAGGTGCAGGTTTTTGTCCTTTCAATTATTCTATTAGACACCATCTGTTTCCAATTAAAATCTCTCTTAAAAATAAGTATTCAGAAAAAATCAAAAAAATAATGATACGGTTTGCCAAAAGAGTGATCAGATGTTGCATGATAAAATTTTGTATGAAGAAGATACTCCCAATGGAAAAATTTTTCCTGATGGTATGCATCAGAATATAATGCATTCTCCATTATTTTTGTCAAACTAAGAGATTTGGAAGTGGCTATGATAAATATATTTTTTTCTATACTCACTTATATACAAAGAATAGTGAGTAGAAATTTGCACGGACTATTATAATTTGACGTGTTTATTATTTCACTTTGGAAGTGTTTATTTGTTAACTGTTGGAGAGTGGTTTCAAAAAAGTATATTAAAATTTCTTTACAGCGAATAAAAATATCTCCTGAGAGACATAGATATAAGAGGAATGATAAAAATAAAAAAATGTATATAAAGAAAAAAATAAAACTCAGTAATCTGATATACGTTTAAGGTTAAATATTAACAATTATAAAGGCTATTGAGTTCTTAAATTATATTTAAGAGATCACATGGTTGCATTGTTTATGGGCTAGCCATATAAAGTATTTAAAAACGAAAGGGTTTCCCAGAACTTAACAGAGAGATTTCCATCCTCCACTGCCTTCAATTCGCCCTCTCATCAGATGACCACTGTTAAAAAAAAAGTAGGTAGACTTGACAGCACAATATTGTAGTAATTATAAAAGAGCACTTTTAATATATTCTGGCACTCCAACAAATAATAAATAAAATAGTTAGTTTTTAAAAATAATATATATAAATACTATGTCCTTCAGAAATAATAACTAAAAATTATAAGTATAAAAATACATAATCATAATAATAATAATAATAATAATATAATAATAAATATATAATTATAAATAATAATAATAATAAAATAACACTATTTAATATATAAATTAATAATTCATCACATCTAATTAATACTTAATCGAAAATATAATAATGGTAGAATATATAATAAATTTAGAGTTGGCAAAAATAATAAAATCATATACAAATATTTTTGGTTCTAGATAATCACACTAGCACTATATCAAAATTTCTACTTTAACTCGGAATAGAGATAAGATTCATGAGAATTGGGGGAGACTGAAAGAGATGAGGATATCTCCTTTTATGTTTAACATTAAAATTACCATTTGAAATAAAGGGCCAGTCACACTGTTTATGTATAGGTTTACATTTAGTGTAACTAATAGTAATTAATATAATATAATTAATATATTTATATATATATATATATATTATTGATATATATATATATTTATATTAATATATATATATATATATTATATATATTATATATTAATTAATATATATATAATATATATAATTAATATATATTATTAATATATATATATATAATAATATATAAGTAGTTTACAGAGTACGGGGTGAGACTTATACGAGACCATCACTGATTAAGGCATAACAATATAATATGAAATCTTAACCGATCTACTCCCCTAAATGCATACTTTATTATTATGAATTTATATATAATTTAATAATTTTTATATATATTTTTGTATATAAATAATCACGTAGCCTAATATATACTATATAAGTTCAGAGTTACCATAAAGCACATAAATGTTATAAAATAATATAATATTAAATATGTATAATTTTTATATATATATAATAATAAAGTTTATTAAATATAAGCTGTACCTTAATCAGCTACTGACCTATATATATAGGTATAGTGAAGTGAGTTAGAAAGCGGACCCCACCTAATTGAGGGTGATTAGACCTTCGGTATACCTAATAGTGTTTTAATAATCCTTACCTCTGTATATCTTGAGTGGTACTACCTTATTCCAAAATGAATAGTTATGAACCTGACCGAGATATAATATATATATAGTATATATATATATATATATATATATATATATATACGATCACATAGTTATATATATATATATATAATATAAGTCTATGAGGAGTAAATTAATTTGCCTAGTATAGGCCGGGGAGCCTATATATATATATATATAGGTAGGCTCATGGGGTACTTGCACAACTAATTATGTATATAGGGTCTTAAACCAAAGAGACATATAGCCATGAGAGGGCCGGGGCCGTAAAAGAATTACTGCTCCAGGACTGGGGTTAATGTCGAGAGAACAATACCATGAAAGCTAATGAGTTCATATAGACAGCAAAAATGAGGACTTATACCGACGCTTTACCCATAGTTGATGCTTACCCAACTCCGAAAAAGGTTGGGTTCTATAGAACAACGTGTATGTTTGAGATGAAAAGTCTAATACTCAGAGAGATTGTCCCACCCCTTCAATTGTAAGTCAGACTATTCCAGAGATGTGGATTATTCAATATAAAAATGAGTAAATGTATAATAATACATTTGTATATATCCGAACAATTCATACTTAATTTTTAATTTGTCTATTATTCCAAACTAACGACAGGATGGAGATACCATATTCTTCGGAGAGAGACATATATATAAATTTTCTTTTAGCCACTTTCTCTCACTTTAAGGACGTATTAATTATGAGTTAGTATATTATATCCTTAAATAAATATAAATTGAGCATAGATATAGCGGATAATTTTTTACCCAAACCGAAAATATTATTTATATGAGATAAAACGAGGGATAGACAGTGCAAATGGTAAACCTTGAGTGATTATTGAGCAATTGAAATTTGGCATTGGTTTCACTAACATTGATCTTTTTTTGTAACACAACTTTTTTTGGATATTGATGTGCTAGATCATAATGGTCATAAGGATCTTTCAGTTGAACAATTGATACTTCAATATGATAATACGCAAAAACTTTTAGTGGTTTCACATAATCAGTATAGGAGTAAGGTACTAGTATATAATTATACTATATAATATATATATATATATATATATATATATATATATATTATAAATATATATTTAATATTAATATATATATATATATTAATATATATATATATAATATATATATATATTATATATTTTAATATAATATATATATAGTGAATAATATATATTAATATATATTACATATATATTTATTATATATAATATATATATATATAATATATATATATATTATATATATATATATATATTATATCGTGAGTATATATATTATATATTATTATATATATATATAATATATTAATATATATATATATATATATATATATATATATATTTATACTATATAAATAATTAATATATATATTATATTTATCATATATAAATATATATATATAATATTAATATATATATATATATATATTATTATATATTAATATAAATTATATATAATATATAAATATCTATATATATATAGATACGGTATATATATATAAATATTATATATATAATTAATTATATTATTATTATTAATTATAATATATAGTTAAGTTAATTGAGTTCCGTGATTTGTGAGCTCTATACTATAGTATTTTTCTCAATAAATGATATATAGTAGATATTTTAGTACTTATAATAAACTTTAGCAAATAATAAATTATTATATAATAGTGGTAATCTATATTATATAAGCTCGATAACCATAATGATAGTAATATTATTATTTTAAAAATCTGTAGAATGTATATAGAGGGTGGTCACTACCCCTAGAGTGAGGGTGGACGCCGAATATTGCGCTACGTACATATAGTAGCCCTTGTGTGACGTGTAAAAGCTGAGCGTCTCAAAATATTATGGAAGCCTTAAATATATATATAGAGAAGTTATATATATATATAATGATATAATCTATATGAGAGAGTGCACGATTGTGATATGACCAGTATCTCGTTTCGGAGACGAGATTACGTTATCTAAAGCGAGTGCAGCGAGATAGTCAGAGTAGCTAGCGCTAACAACACTACTCAACAACTACCTACTATTATTATTAATTATTTATATATTTTTTATTAATATTAACATATATATATCTGAGACTGAAGTTTTCCGAAAATGACACAACTAACTATTCATGAGTTGTTATTTAAATATCCGCTTCTGCGTATCCCTCTACTTTACGTATCAATAACCTATATACTATATATATTTCTAACGTTCACTCCAACCGTTACTAGCGCCTTCTATTATATAATCCAATCGAATATATCATAATGTATATTACTCAGAATATATTCAATGTGTGACTAATTTATAGTGAGATCATTTACATTACTTTGTAGATCGCCTCTCACCTCATTATGACTACCTATATTATACTATATGATAATAATACTCATTACATACTTCAAAGGTGATTTCGCAACTATTTATTATCTATTCGTCTAAAGCAACTACTCTTTGTCGAAGCTTGATAATATTTACTTTATAAGAGGAGCCCGCGCCTGTCGGGAGTTTTCTCCTATTCTTCTGAGTTGAAAACTTGAACAGAACGCAATTGATCGTTCTCGAAAATAGCCCATCGAGGAGCAATTCCGGCCTTCCCCGCAATTCCATCAATATTAAAACAGCCTCAACGACCCTATCTCTCATTACAACATAACTTCTTTCCATTTGAGAGACCGGCAAATATGCGAGGACACAAACCACTTGCGGGCGGCCCTGACGTATGGGAGCCACCCACTATCGCACTCCCATGAGCGCGAGCCTAACCCATATATATGGCGGAAACTAACCAACGCAACCAATTGCTTTGCACGTAGCTCCGGCTATATCTCCTCGCTTATTCCGCCCTCCATCCTCATCGCAACAAGTTTCTTTTGCTTTAATTATTACTTTATTATAAATAACACAATTCGTTTATATTTATGGATTTTATTCTTATATATGAATTATTGTAGTATATGATTCATATTTTATTGTTAATTTAATCCCTCCACTCTAACCTTCACACTTATTAAATATCAATTCCTTTAATTATTCAATTATTCTTAATTTTTACTTTTATATGATAACTGTCTCTATTAGTTAGGATATTCTATAATTTAACTTTATTTTATTTTCAATTTATTTTTGTTATTATTTACACTTCAGTTACAGCTATAACACCCGATCAGAATGCCTCTTCCAACAACTCGTATCTATTCCTATACCTTCAATGGCACGAGGATATATTTACACCCATTCCTGCAATCTACTATACTTCTACGCACACAAAATACCAACCCAGTCTCCGATGGCACTCCTAACGATTTCACATATAATTTACGACTTACTACCATAATCATGGGTTAGTGGCGCGTTAAATCGTATCTGGTTACAAAAATTAGGCGAGCGGGATGTATAGAGAGAATGGGGAGAGGCTAACTGTTCCATGTATACAAAGTTAACGTCCCCATGGGTTCCCCTCGTCGCATGACAGGCGGACTATTCCACCCTCGCCCTTACACAAATCGGACAGTTGTTCGTCATTTGGGCTGAAATTTTTGGCTGAGGAGGAATTCCAGAGTTAGATAATTCCTCAGATACATACTTGGTATGGAACTCTGTGGAGTTGGCTCCGGCACCAATGGTGCTGGAGCCACTGCGGTGCCGATTAAATAAAACATAATTCAATCATAACACAATGTAGGTGTCCTTTTCATTAAGGAGTTATCGGAGGCATCACGTAAGAGAAGTAACCTAAATACATCCACAATACTTTCAAATCACTTTAATATCCTGAGTTTTTTCAATCACAAAAGCATTTAACATAAGCAAAAAAAGAGGTACTATAGCACCTTTCGCCCGAAAATAGCAACACCTCCCTTTTACCAATTTCCTCAATTACCCTTATATTCGTTAAAACAATATTACCAAAAAATCCTCATTCCATCAAATAACATCAGCTTAAAAAACACTCTCAAACCCTCAAAACGAAAAGAGAAAATCTTCCCACCAAAAGCTGTATATATCACATCCCCTGCAATACTTGCAATAAAACATATATAGGTGAAACCATAGATTTGCAAAGAAGAAAAAATCAACATACAGATGACCTGCACAAGGACAGCATAAATTCAGCTTTATAAAAAATTATTAAAACGTAACACAGGCCTCTCTATCAATATCAACAATATAGATGAAATTGAAACAATCAATCACACGAACCATCGCAAATCATGGAATCCTTTTGCATTATAATAGTAAACAACTACAATAAGCATCCCGGTGGAGTTTGACATAGATTTTATACAAAATGAATATCTGAAGAAACATCAAAATATTTCAACAACACCATGGAGAAAATAGCAGACCAACTGAAACACACTTGAACTGATGAAGATCAAGAAAGAAATCCAGTCCCTTAGCCTGAAGAGGTCTCGCGTTTCGGGACGAAAATTAGCTTTCCTTTCTAAAATTTATTTCATTAAAAAAAATGTCTTTAACAATGTTTTTAATTTGTGTACATTTAGTAATAAAATGAAGTGACAGTAAAGCAAAACACTAAAAAAGAATCGAAGGGCTTCCTCTTAAAAGTGGTATATATATATATATATATAGTAAATCAGATAGTATATATATATATACTTAATTCAATTAAATAAATAATTTTTGAAAAGGATTTCTATCTATCAAGAGAGTTTCGTGAAGAATTATAACAAAGACCTTAATATTTTACAATTATATTCATTTCTTTTCACCGAAAGCATTTTGATGATGATCCGATATGAATTTCTGAATATTTTTATGTGTGTTAAAAAACTCAGGCAAACATTATATTTATGTGGGGCCGTATATTTCAAAGTAAAAAACTAAAAAATGTAGATTGTCATAGCAATTTAAAAACCTTATTTATTAAGCATTATTAAAATGACATTATAGGAATTAAAATATAATTTTAAATAAATCTCTCTCTCTCTCTTGTTTATTTTAACCCTATTATTATTGTATATCACACTCACAGTTAACGTGCCCGGCAAGATAAAGCGCGCTGGTTTGTTCTTGAATTTGGCCGCGCGGCCGGGGTCCGCTAAAAATGGCCGGGGTTTGACCGGTGGCCAGGGCCCGCGGTCGTTCCTAATGTATAAATTCAACATTTTATATTTTAATTTTTACTAATATCATAATTATTTATCATAATTAAAATTCGTAATAAGTAAATAAAAATGTCAATAATGAAATAAATAAAATAAGAAATAAAAATAAGGGGTCCGATTCACCAGCTCTCCGCTCAAAATTTTTTGACACTTTTTTGCATTGCGTTTTTTTATTAAACATTCATTTTTTTTAAAAATTTTCACTTAATATAAGTAACTTTTTACCTTATATTTATAATTAATTATACGTAATAAAAATGTCAATAAATAATACGAAAATACCGAAAAACAATGGTGGTTCGAGTCACCCCTCCATCAAGTTTTTAACGGTGGGGGTGAATCGGACCAAGTTAGGCCCGTGATTTTGCCACTAATACTGTTTGGATCAAATATTTACTTTGCCAGTTTAAAGCTAACATACTCGAGTGTATCCACTAAAAAAATAATTAAAATCCATCCACAATTTTTCATTTTATAACGAAGTTAAAAAAACTCACATTTTTCAAAAGTGAAATTCTATTGAAGGACATTTTGTACCCTAATTTCTAACATTTTTTAAAAATATAAAAACTTTCTAGAATTAAAGATGATCTAAATAAAACTTGTAGTACTACCGCGTGGCTATTAAATGAGCAAAAATTTTTTTTTTTTTATTATTATTTTTTATTTTATTTAGAGTGGACCGAATCACCCCTCCTAAAGAGGCGGGCCCGGTCACCCCGCCCGACGCTATATATATATATTAAAACATTAGAAATAAAAAACTGTAAGAAGTCACATGGGCCTATAGAGACTATCCCAGTCAAGTCAACAGAACCAATCACCAAACAATATGCTCATGCAAATCCACAAGGCACCCTAGGGCTTATCAATCACTACATACAGAATACACAGTCTAAAACATGCTTAAGCGAGTGCTCTACCACTGAGCTATGAGCCCCAATAGGCCCATCTGCCAGTTGCAGTACCTAGGATCTATTTTTGAATCTTTATAGCCAACCAAAATAAAATTTAGTATAAACACAAAATTTTTTTTTATTTCATAATTACTTACCCTTCCTGATTTTTCACTTTGATTTATATAGAATGAATAAATCACTTAAAAAAATAAGTTTAATTTTTTTTGTATATTTAAGTGATTCAACTTCAATAGAAATAAAAAAATTAAAATAAAACTATATATATAGCTATAGGCCTATATTATAAAGTTTTTAATATTTTAATTGAATGGGAGTCTCGATAGACACATCTGCCAGCTGCAGTGCCTAGGCCCTATTTTAATAATGTTTATAGCCAACCAAAGTAAAATTTAGCATAAACACAAAAAAAAAATTATTTCTCAGTTACTAACCCTTCCTGATTTTCCATTTTGATTTATATAGAATGAATAAATCACTTAAAAAATAATACTATATCGAACTTAAAAACAAGTTTGTTTACAAATTATATTTCGCGTGACGTCACGAATCTAAAAAATCAAAATAATCCCCAATCCTGAATTTTACGTATTCATATAACCCCATCCCGTACTGCAGCTACAGTGAAATAAGACCACGTGTCTGAAGACATGATTTTAATCCCTCATGAAGATCCTAGGAATATACTTCCTAAAAAGTTACCATGCTTGAATAGGGCAACGCCCGCGAGGTGTGAACTTTCACTGAAAAAAAAATGTTAACTGTAATTTTAATTTAAAGTACATAGAATCTTGTCCCTCAACTCTCAAGAATACTGAAAAGGTGTTGTAATTTATTTAAAATAAAAAGTGCAGAAATTGTGCTTATTTTTCTATAATTACTGGGGTTGTCTTGATTTTGTAATAATTTTACTAATCTGTAATTAATGTAATCAATATATATATGGTATTATTTATTTATTATTATTTTTTTTATTTAGATTAATTTATTTATTTATTTATACAAGTTCGTGGCATGGCCTTAACAACGGCCCCACTTAACAAATGTTTTTATTTAAAGAACTTTGTATTTAAATCATAAAGCCTTAATTATACTAAATAAAAATATAAGTAAATGTACATATGGATAGACCTTAACAAAATTAATGTAATAAAAATATATAAATATGGTACCTAGGAGGTTCATATGAGACAACGATAAAACAAACTAAAGTATAGTAAAATAAGATACAATACAATAAAATAAAAATAATGAATAAATAAAATAAAATAAAAGATTTTATTTTTTTATTGCAACAAATAAATGGTTCAAGATATAGTTTTGTACACCTTGAGAACAACAAATAACAAACTAAAATTAACAATTGAAGTAAACAAGAAAATAAATAAATGAAAGAAATTGAGAGACCAAATAAAATAAATTGAAATAAAATGAAAAATGAAAATAAAAATGGATGAGTGAAATACTAAGTTCGAATAAATAAATAATGTGTGTTAAGCATAGCATTCTTTTTAAATACTTCTTATTTTACACAATATATTAAAAATATTGAAGTTTTATCCATTTTAAATATTACAGAGACAACTGTAACAATATTTCCTACAATTTTACTATGTATAAATGAGTGTGAAGATACTGAACCGTATCAAAATCATACATATGTTAATAGTAATGCAGAAGCCAAGTAACTTTGATACATTATAATATATTTTTAACATTTTTAAATATATATATGTATATAATATTATATATATATTATGGTATGTTAGACTAGTCTATACTAACTCAGATCTTATATCTCAGTTAATTCATATGGATGTAGCCTTATGCACATCACATATCCAATTTTTTGATACTAATCATGTATTAACCATGTGAATATTTCAGATTTAGTAAATAATGTGAATATAATTTGGTATATATCATAGATATCATAATATCATAATTATTATTTTTTTTCTAGTTTACTTCATTTTAAAATGTTGGAGAGTAACTAAATTTATATAGAGATAAAGTATATCTTGTTTTCTATAAATAATATATATTTTATGCTGCTGTGCCTAAGTTGTTGAAACTAAGAATGCTTCTTTTAATATAACTTTTTACTCTTATCTATGCGATATATATTGCATATAAACTTATGAAAATTGTGAGAACTATTCTATGAAAAATATGGAAAAATTATAAATCATGGCTCTAGTTAACTGATTTTTCTTTTAAAGACATTTAATTAATTCTAGTAGGCTCTCTTATATACTATTACTGTCTACTTTTTCATTTTGTAACCTTATTTACACTATTTATATGATGACAGCACCCTATTGAATATTATTAATTGCAAGAGTACATACCATCTTCTACCTAAGAGTAACTACCATTTGAATTTACATCACTTGTAAGCTCATGAATTATCCCGTTGTATTATTCAGTCACCTTTCTCTATATTACCAATGGCTCTAATCACTACCACCATTAATTCAATTACCCAATTATTTACAACTTTTACTCATATTAATATGAATTTTCATTTTTTTTTTTTTTATTTTTTTTTTTTTATATTTTATTAACTATTTTTTTAATATATCCTATCTCATCATTCTATCTATGTCAGAATTATAATTGTATTACTTATCGAAGGGGACTTACTTGATTTTATTAGTTATATATTTATTTTTACTTATACTATTATTTAATTAAATATTATTTAATAGAGTCTATTTAATTATTTATATATTTAAATATTATATTACATTATATTTAATGTATTTATCCTATTTTATTATGACACTTTTTCTCTATAATATAACCGAGCCTAGTGGCTGCTGCAAGTTTTTCTAGAGTTTATTAAGCTCCCAATCATTGTAGGCGGCTCCCTGTTTTGTTATATAGTCATTTAGTTTAGACACCTACGCTTTATCTCTCTTCTTGCGTATCCTCCACAAATCCATTACCCAAGATGATTATAAAATTTAAACTATCTCTTATGTTCCCTTGATGAATAGTAATTAAAATCGCCTTACCTATCCTCTAACATATTCATCATTCCTTAGTGATTTAATTCTTGCGATAGTTGCCGATTCCTTTTACGGTAGAGTTTATCGCATATGGCAGTCTATTCCTAAGAATCTATATTCTTGGGAGTATAGCAGAATTGAAGTGTATCAGATCTCTCTTCAACTCCACAAGTAAGATTGTTCACAGTATAGAACCTGTATGACTCATTTTAGGTTAATGGTATTTGATCTGCCTATAAGTTATCACTTGAGTAGACAGGAGTTGTCGTACGTCTAGCCTTTCTACAATGTTCCGTTTTCCATCTTTCGTAGCATTTGGTAGTACTATTTTTGCTCCTTATAATCTTCTCTTTTCCGATTGGACGTAGTATCCCACGCTTTTTCTTTTTCATGCGTCTTCTTTTGTTGTCTAGCTTTCTAGTGCTACTAATGTCCATTCATAACGTTTGTCCATGGTAGCCAAGTGCAGTCTTCCACATTTTTTTCCCTTCTGTCTTTCCATTTTTCAAGTATGTGCTTTAAGACTTCTTTCTTTCCATCTGATATTGATTTCATTTTATTTCGAATTGTGTTTAGTTATTTATTCTTACTCTCCTGCATTGATGTTAAGTTCTCGCTTAATTTCTCTCTCAGAGTCAGTTGGGTGGTACGCTTATTCCTCCTAGTATCTTCGGTAATACTGTTTTTCATTGTTTTGGCAGCTTGTCGTATTTTCGTTGTTTTTGGTGATATTATCTAATTTACATTGGACTCATAATAAATTTTGTTCTGTGGAGAGCCTACTTTATTTTCCAGATATGTTTTTTCCTATGACAGCTTGTTGTGCAGCTTCTTCTCTTAATGATTTTGCATTCTGTTTGATTAGCTCAGGGTGTGGGCCTTATTTATGAGATTTGTCCTAGTGCTTCTGAGCCTTATAACATATTTCGTTTCATTGTTTGTATTCACTATAGCCAATGTATTTATTTTTTATATTTTGTCCACCACTTTAATTCCCTCAATCTCCAACGGTGGTTGTTCCATATTAAAAATCAGTATATTGCTTTTCTCTTTGTTGATTTCTAGACCACATTCCCCACTTATCTGTAATAATGTCCTAATGTTTGCAGCTGCGTCATTTTCTGATTCTGCTAAGATCAGTCCATCATCAGCAAAGAAGAGACTATTTATTTTTATGGAACCATTGTTAAATCCCTTTTCTTTTTCCAGTTCCTTAATTATTTTGTAAGTAACAAGTTTGAATAATGTAGTAGACCCTGTACACCCTTGTTTTATTCCGCTAGTAACCTCTATCTCTACATTTTCTATTTCACTTCCTAACTTAATGTAGGTTTTGTCATCTGTATATACTTGTGCAATGGCGCTTATTATTTCATGGTGGACCTTGTACTCTTTTAGAACTTTTATCAGTGATTCCCTACTTACTGAGTCAAAAGCCTTTTTGAAGTCAATAGAAACTACAATTAATGGTAGGTGTCTTCTGTATGATTCTTCCACGCAGTATTGCAAAATAAAAAGATTATCCTCAATTCTTGCACCTTCTGTGAACCCGGATTGATTTTCCTTTATTTCATCACATATTTTAATATGTTCTTCAATTTCATTTTTAATTAATGTCATGAATTGTTTGTAGGATGTATCAGTTAGTGCGATAGGCCTTAAATCTTTTACAGTTGGGTTCCTCTTTTTTTCTATCATACTTGTTATAGATGTTTTCCATGATGTTGGTTTATGTTCCTTTGTTAATTCTTTATTGAAACAATTTGTGAGAGCCTGTATACATTGTTCACTTCTCATTAATACCTTATATAGTTCTGGCTTCAGACCATCTGGACCTGGTGCCTTCTTCCCTTTGAGTTTTTGTAAGCACCTTCTGACTTTATCTGTGGTTATTACTGGTTTATTCATGGGTATTACAGAATTTTTTACTCTTATTGCCATGTCCATATGTTCTCTTAGTTGTACTGGAAATTGATGTGCCCCACTTTGTATCCTTTGGTATCTTTGCTCGTTAGTTCTTTTGTATTCTTCTTTTGAGTCATCGTCCCATTCTTCTGCCATTCGGTTTTCATGCTTACAATATATGGTTTTCCAGTATCCGATTAATTCTTTTTCTATTTCATCCTTTGGTATTAGTTCACCATTTTCATAATGAAGTTTAGTCTCCTTCATGGTTCTATCTACTCCTTTAAGCTTCTTGATGTTCTCCCATAATTTGTTATTTTTATTAGATTTTATTTCATCTGTAAGTTTTTTCTCATATTTTGTTATTTCTTTTGTTATAAGTTTCTGCACTTTTGCTTTCTGTTCTTTATACTGCTCCCAAAGCATATTCCTGGCTTGATCTTCTGCCTCATTTCGTCTTTTCCTATTAATTTCTCTTCTTCTTTTTATTTCCTTTCTTATTTCTTCTGTCATCCATGGTCTTTCTATCTTTTTCCCAGTTTTATCTTCTTTTTTCCTGTATGTTTTTAGTAGAGTATCATCTGCTGCCTGTTTCATGATTTTGTTCATCTCTTCCAACGTATCTACTCTTTTGTTATGCATTTTATTTTCTAGGTTCTGTAGATATCTTGTCATCAGAACAGGTTCTGTACTATAATATCTAATATTGCACCATCTCCCATTTTTGTAGTTAGGCTTTTTCACTTTACTCTTTAGATATATTTGGATTAAATTATGATCTGATAAATCGAATACTTCTCGGTCTTCATCTATTTTCATCAGGTGGAAGTGCCTACTCATAGCATTGTTTGTCAGAGCAAAATCTATGACACTACTCATGTCATTCCTCTGCCACGTGTAGAGGCCATCACATTCTTCAGATGTGTTTAGTAGTCTCAGTTCATACTCATCTATCCACTCCAAAATCATTTCTCCCTGTTTATCAAGTGGTTGATTCCCTAGCCCTGGTATATGTCCATTAAAGTCTCCTAAGATCATAAGATTGTTTTTACTTTCTTTCTGTATTATTGTTTCACATTCTTTCCTTATTTTGGTATTTCTCTTTTTATCCTCTGGTTTGTTTCCTGTTGCAAAATATACTAAAACAAATTTATATTCTACTTCATAAAATTTTACTCTAAAGTATAAAAGATCACTATGTTTGTCACCTAGTTTTTCAACCTCTATCTGTTTATTCTTCTTATATATTACCATTAATCCTCCTCCTTTTTTGTCCCCTTCATCTCTATTGCTTGTTATATTGCATAAATCATCTCGAAGTGAGAACTTATCCATAGTTAACTGTGTGAGCTAATAAAAAATACTACATCATTTTCCTTATTTACTAATAATTCGATTTCAGCTAATTTTGTATGTGTCAGTCCTTGGATATTAATCAGGTTTAGTGTTAAGTTTATTTATTATAAGGGCGTGGTAAAGCCTTAACATCGGCACCACTTAACAAATATTTTTGATGTAAAAAAAATCTTTGTATTTAAATCATAAAATTAATATAAGAGATTAAAATAAAAGTAAATGATTATAATAAAAGTAAATGATTATATAGTATAAAAATAATATACATATGAAACAAAAATAAGACAAAATAAAATAAGGTAAAATAAAGTAAAATAAATATATACATACTATAATAAAACGTATAATCCTTAAAAATCTATTAAAATATAGACGAAAATAAATAAATGAAAATAAAGAAAATGGAATAAGACTAAAGTAAAATTAAAAATAACAAAATATGGATAAGATAAAATAAAACCATAAAATAAAATTTACACTAGAAAAATAAAATAAGTAAAAAGTACTCAAAAATTACTAAATACAGCTATACCCAAAATAATAGATATAAATACATATTTGTGAAGACTTAGTAAATATTTAAAACGAGAAATATAAAAGAAAAAGAAAAATGAATAAAACAAAAATAAATAAAATAAAATAACATTAAAATACGGATACATCATTATAAAAGTAAATAAAACTTTACTAAAATAATACTATTTGTAAACTGGCCTTCTATGTGACTAGGAGTGTCATGTTAATATATCTTATTTTTAACTGTCAAATTATATATATCTCTGGAAATTTCTATTAAATTATATAAAGATTATACAAACTTACAATTAATGAGATTAAAAGGATTACATGCACTTTCCTAAGATTCCTGTTAAATTCTATAAAAATTATAAAAATTATAAAAATAATAAAAATAAATGGTTATTCTAATTCACAGTCATATCATTTATTTGAGGTATCAAAGGACCTTAAATATAAAGACAATAATATTGAAAAACAAAATATATGTATCATTAATACAATTGTTAGATATCAAAATAGCCAAGACTATATATTTCATTATGATAATTTCACTGCACTGCACTTTTGCACTTAATATTTATTTGCCTTATAAATAATAGCACCTTTCTCAATATTACCAGTGGCTCTATCACTACCACCACTAATTCTTATCCCTATGAATATTATTATTATGATTATTATTATTTATTTTATTATTAGCACTTATTTTATTCTTTACACTTAATAGTATTACTTATTAATATTATTATTTATTATTAATTATTATTATTATTATTATTATTATTATTATTATTATTATATATTATTATTATTATTATTATTATTATTTTTATTATTATTTATTATTAATTATTTTATTATTTATTACTTATTATTTTTCTTATTTTCATTATTTATTATTATTATTGTTATTATTGTTACTTGCAATTTTTACTATTATTATTTCCTATTTTAATCATCACCATTGTTATTGTCATTTGTTGAAGACATCCTTTTTTCTCTTCTTCCCCACATCTTCCCTAAAATGTATTTAACTTCCTCCATGTTGTGAGATTCAAATAGCCATCTCCCAGCAACCTCATTTAGGTCTTCTGCATGTGGTCTTTGAAGTTCAATGGAGTTAATTCTAAGATCTTCATATTCTGGGCAGATACAAATGAAGTGTATCAGGTCTTCTTCAACTCCACATATGTCACAGTTAATTTCGCCATTTGAGAACCTGTTTCTCCATTTTAGGTTCAAAGTATTGGATCTGGCCCTGAAAAGTATCACTGAGTAGAAGGAGTTGTCGTAATCTGAGCTTTCTTCAATTCCTATTTTCCATCTTCGGTACATTTGTAGACTTTCTTTGCTTCCTATTTCTTCTTTCCATTGATGTAGGTCCCAAGCTTTTACTTTTTCAGCAATCTCTTTCTTGTCAAACCTTTCTATTGCTACTATGTCTATCATAACTTTGTCCATGTATCCAAGTGCAGTCTTCCACCATTTTTTCCCTTCTGCTTTCATTTTTTCAAGTATGTGTTTTAAGACTTCTTTTTTTCCTTCTGATATTGATTTCATATATTTTAACTTGTTAGTTATTATTCTTCCCTGCATTGATGATGCTCCAATCTCTCCCCTCAGAACTGCAGTGGGGGTGTACCTAGTCCCTCCTAGTATCTTCCTGTATACTGTGTTTTCAATTGTTTGTAACTTATCTAATTCTTGTTTTGTGAAGCACATTACATTGGATCCATATAAAATAGCTGGGAGTGCCACATTTTTCCAGTACGTTTTCCCTATAAGCAGTTTGTTGCAGCTCTTCTCAATGACTGAACCTGTTTGGCTAGCCAAGGTGTGGGCCTTATTTATGAGATGCAGCTTCTGAGTTTTAAACATGTTTTTTTCATTGTTTATATATAAGCCTAGGTATTTTATTTTGTCCACCACTTTGATACCTTCAATCTCCGTTGGTGGTTGTTCCATGTTAAAAATCAGTACATTGCTTTTCTCTTTGTTTATTTCTAGACCACATTCCCCACTTATCTGTAGTAATGTCCTAATATTTGCAGCTGCATCGTTTACATTTTCTGCTAAGATCAGGCCATCATCAGCAAAGAATAGACTGTTTATTTTTATGGAACCATTGTTGAATCCCTTTTCTTTCTCCAATTCCTTAATTATTTTGTAAGTAACAAGTTTGAATAATGTAGTAGATCCTGTACACCCTTGCTTTATTCCACTAGTAACTTCTATCTCTACATTTTCTATTTCATTTCCCAACTTAATGTAGGTTTTGTCGTCTGTATATACTTGTGCAATGGCGCTTATTATTTCATGGTGAACCTTGTACTCTTTTAGAACTCTTATCAGTGATTCCCTACTTACTGAGTCAAAAGCTTTTTTGAAATCTATAGAGACTACAATTAATGGTAGGTGTCTTCTGTATGATTCTTCCACGCAGTATTGCAAAAGAAAAAGATTATCCTCAATTCTTGCACCTTCTGTAAACCCTGATTGATTTTCCTTTATTTCATCACATATTTTAATGTGTTCTTCAATTTCATTTTTAATTAATGTCATGAATTGTTTGTAGGATGTATCAGTTAATGCGATAGGCCTTAAATCTTTTACAGTTGGATTCCTCTTTTTTTCTATCATACTTGTTATAGATGATTTCCATGATGTCGGTTTATGTTCCTTTGTTAGTTCTTTGTTGTAACAATTTGTGAGAACCTGTATACATTGTTCACTTCTGATTAATACCTTATATAGTTCTGGCTTAAGACCATCTGGCCCTGGTGCCTTCTTCCCTTTTAGCTTTTGTAAGCACCTTCTGACTTTATCAGTGGTTATGACTGGTTTGTTCATGGGTGTTAAGGAGTTTTTTACTGTTATTGCCATGTCCATATGTTCTCTCAATTGTACCGGAAATTGGTGTACTCCACTTTGTATCCGTTGGTATCTTTGTTCGTTAAGTCTTTTATATTCCTCTTTCGAGTTATCGTCCCATTCTTCAGTAATTCGGTTTTCATGTTTGCAGTATATGGTTTCCCAAAATCCAGTTAATTCTTTTCCTATTTCCTCCTTTGGTATTAGTTTACCATTTTCATAATGAAGTTTAGTCTCCTTCATGGTTCTATCTACTCCCTTAAGTTTCTTTATATTCTCCCATAATTTGTTGTTTTTATCAGATTTTATTTCATCTGTTAGTTTTTTCTCATATGTTGTTATTTCTTGTGTTATAAGTTTGTGCACTTTTGTTTTTTGTTCTTTATAACTGCTCCCAGAGCATATTTTTGGCATGCTCTTCTGCCTCATTTCTTCTTTTCCTATTAATTTCTCTTCTTTTTTTTATCGCCTTTCTTATTTCTTCTGTCATCCAAGGTCTTTCTATCTTTTTTCCGTTTTTTTCCTCTTTCTTTCTATATGTTTTTAATAAGGTATCATCGGCTGCCTGTTTAATGATTTTGTTCATCTCTTCCAATGTATCCACTCCTTCATTTTGCATTTTATTTTCTAGGTGTTGTACATATTTTGTCATCAGATCTGGTTCTGTACTATAATATTTGATATTGCACCATCTCCCTTTTTTATAGTTAGGCCTTCTTACTTTGTTTCTTAGATATATTTGTATTAGATTATGGTCTGATAGATCAAATACTTCTTGGTTTTCATCTATTTTCATTGAATAAAAATGTTTATTCATATCATTATTAGCCAGAGCAAAATCTATGACACTTCTCATGTCACTCCTCTGCCATGTGTAGAGCCCATCACACTCTTCAGTTGTATTTAAGAGTTTCAACTCAAACTTATCTATCCACTCTGAAACCATTTCCCCCTGTTTATCAAGTTGTTGTCTTCCCAACCATGGTAAGTGCCCATTGAAATCCCCGAGGATCATGAAATTATTTTTACTCTCATATGTTATCAGTCTTTCGCACTCTTTTCTTATTTTGATATTTCTTCTTACGTCTTCTGGTTTGCTTCCTGTTGCAAAATATACTAATACAAATATATATAGCC
>JABUQX010101089.1:35000-41075 GCA_015478945.1 Trachelipus rathkii | reverse complement strand
CTCCTCCGTTAGTTTTGTGCGAGTGAGTGACAACGTAATATATATATAGTATAATATATAATATAGATATATAATAATATATATATATATGTATATAAATATATATATATAATATATATATACGTATATAATAATATATATAATATATTATTATATATATAAAGAAGAATAATAAGTTGTTTGCTTTTTGATTTATTTTGTTGTTGTTTTTTATTATTCAATACAATATTATATTTATTTTTTATTTAAAGTTTGGGCCAAAATATTTGTATTAAGCACTCAAAAAAAAAACACCAATTTAATTTAATCAAAGATTTTTCATTTTCAAACTTTTAGGATTAGTATTTTTAATTATCACTGGCCAACAAAAAAGAAATTTTTTTTTTTTGCTGCCAAGGATATTTTATCGAATTTATAGTATATCGGGGTGTGCTGATTTCAGAAATGACATTAGTTTCCAAATGCTCTAGTTCTTGAGATACGAGGTAGTGTTCCAAGATGTATTACTAACTTATACAAATAAGCATTTTTAATGCATATTTACAGTAATATCGTTTATTTCTTTTAAGGGCTTACCTTGTATATACACTTATGTTTTCTATTTCAGAACACTATGAGTACTTCACGAAGAGCCTGTTTGAATAACCCCAATGTATTCTGCTACATCTGTGTGAATATGCCAGGGAGAACCCAAAGAAAGAAATATACAACTTTGTTTAAAGCAAGCGAGTATCTGGCATACTTTGAATGAAACTCGGAGACCAAGATAAGTCTTGGGCTCCCCATAGGGTCTGTAAAACGTGTGTCGAAAATCTACGTCAGTGGAAAAATGGACGAAGAAAAGGTTAAAATTTGGTGTGCCTATGGTATGGCGGGAGCCAAAGAATCACCACAGTGACTGTTATTTTTGCTTGGTCAATGTGAAAGGTATCAATCGTTAAAAAAAAGGCGGCGTGCGTATCCCAGTTTGGAATCAGCAAGGCGACCTATACCACACTCCGAACATGTCCCCATCGCCAGTAATGTTCACTACCACTCCCGAACTTAGCATGTCTGCATGAAGAAGATAAAACAGGATTTGGTGTCACACGTGCAGATAGTGTAGGAATATGAAGAAAGTACTTCTGCACAGCAACACAGTTCTCCCAAGAAGAGATCAATGATTTAGTACGAGAGTTAAGTCTCTCCAAGCAAGATTCTTAGCTTTTAGCATCTAGACTAAGTAAAAAGAATTGTCTCAAAGCCGAATGTAAAATAACTTTTTTTCGGACAGGAGAAGTAGTACTTCTTCCATATCTTCATTGAAGAAGAAGACCTAGTTATACTGTAGAAACATCCCTGCATCTCCTACTCAGAATGGCGTTACTAAATACCACCAGTAAGATGGCCATGTTTATGGATGTTCAACGAGAAGTTGAAAGGGGTTTTATACAATGGCAATAGTATGCGATCATGAGTCACTCAACAAAACTGAAAGAGAAATATGAAAATATAAGAATGATCTTCAGAAGCTTAGATATAATGAACACCAGTGGTTTATATGCGTTGATTGAAGATGGTCAACATCTGACTTGGGCAGCAAAGCGGATATACTAAGACCCTTGTTTCATATGCCTGTGGGATAGTAGGGCTAAAAAAGACCACTGGGAAAAAGTTGTATGCCTGCTAGGGGAAAATATGACTGTAGGTGCATCAAAATATCATTAACGAACACTGATTTGACAGGGAAAAATATTTTCCCACCACTCCACATAAAACTAGGACTGATGAAGCAATTGTTAGGGCCCTAGACAAAGATGGTGAAAGTTCAAATATATTTGCAGATTTTTTCCAAGGTTGAGTATGGAGAAACTCAAACCTGGAATCTTTAGCGGCCCTCAAATCAAATCATCAAGGATGACAATTTCATAATTCCATGACTGATATTGAAGCATCTGCAGGAAAAGTTTTGTCCTGGTTGTTCAGAACTTTTTGGGCAACCATAAATCTGCCAACTATGTAAAACTCGTAGAAAATGCTTTCAGACCTCAAAAATTTAAATGCTAATATGAGCATAAAATTATAATCTAGCTGTTATATAAGTAGAACAAGGAGAGTTCCATCAAAGAATATCAGGTGATGGAAGAAAGGATACCAGGAAGATGGATACACACTGATGGCAGACTATGTGAGCCGTTCAACGTGAGTGTCCGCAGTCCTGCACACAGAAGACAAACATATAGACAGCGATTTGTAATGCAATAATTGTGATTTCATTGTACTGAATTGAATGTTTTGAGCCTATTCGCATTTAGGTGACTAACTCATTACAATTTGATATATATCTTTTTCGTGTTTTTTGTGATTACGTTACAACCCAACATAAATTGTTGTTATTAATGTATTTTGTGAGCCACCCTATCTCAAAAAACTAGACCAATCTAGAAAAACGGAGTGGCATATCGAATCAGGGCAACAAGTTTACCTATTAAAATGACCTCCAAATGTTTTGCCGCAAAATCTTTGTTGCCCAGTGTAATATATAAGTAGATATATAATATTATATATATATAATATATATATATATATTAATATATATATATAGATATATATTATATATAATATTATATATATATAATGATATATATATATATATAATATATATATATATATATATATAATATATATATATATTCATGGTTGATTTTAGAGCTTTTTAGCTCACCTTAAGAACAGATTCCCTCTCAGTTATGGGTTTGGATCCTCGTTCGGCCCACGTGAACGGATACAAAAAATTTGTCGTTTAGTAGGAGATTTCTGCAATAATACATATTGCAGTTACGCATAGTGTAATTACAGCTATCTCAATACACAACTTCACTACAACCATAGGCAACACAGTACAACAGAACACTATTCAAAACAAAAAATCACTCTTCTATGCTTCTCGCATTGAAAAAGCCGCGTACTAGGATGCGAACCCACGCCTTACGGTGGCAAGCATTCCGACTACGTCGCGCTGAAGCAGGGCCTCCTAATCGACTTAAATATTGCTGTCATTCCCTAATACATCACCAAACTAAATACTTATCCCTGGACCATTACCTCGGGAATAAGAGCTATGTGTAATGATAAATATAGGATATATATATATATATATATATATAAAATATATATATATATAATATATATGATATACTATTATATATAATATATATATATATATATAATATAATATATAATATATATATATTATTATATATAATTAAAAAAAGACAAAGTGCCATTGAAGAAATAATAAGACGACGTTTCGAAACAACAAGTTCATCATCGATTCAGGTGTAGAAAATATATGAGAACTATAATTTTTTATAAAAGAAAATTAAAATTATAAATTAAAAATTAAAATGATGAAAAGTAAAGAACTTCAAAAAAAATTAATAAAAGTAATAATAATAATAATAATAATAATAATAATAATATATAAATAATAATAATAATAATAATAATAATAATAATAATAATTAATAATAATAAAAAATAATAATAATAATAATAATAAAATAATAATAATAAAATAAAATAATAATAATAATAATAATAATAATAATAATAATAATAATAATAATAATAATAATAATAATAATATAATAATAATAATAATAATAATAATAATAATAATAATAAATGAAGTCAAAATCATACAAAAAACTTTAAAACGCAAAAGAATAGAAAGAAGAATAGAAGAATAGACCTTGCAGAGGATCAGTAATGTGACAAATGTTAAAAAATATCAGACTGAAGCTACAATTGAGGGGCGGTAGTTCAAAAGAATTAGTTAGTAGATAAAGTAAGTTTTGGAGCGATGGATCACGAATATTCTAGAATTTCTGAGAGATTAATAATTAACAAAATGGAGCATTATGCAGTAAATAATTGAGTGGAAGATTCATTACTGTTAAGGGGCGGTTTATATTTATTGATATATAAGGATTCAAGAATTAGAAGACTCTGTGTCAGGGCCAGAAGAAAGTAACTCAAATTGTTCAAATTTCAAAGGAGATAAGCATGCTTCAGAATGAGCTCAAATTGGAGACGATTCTTTTGTAGACAGAGGGCATAAGCCTCTGTGGCTAATTCCCATGTAAGCACATGCTCGAGAACGGAGAAGTCTAGTGGTGGATCCTGTATAGGAGCCTCGCTCACAGCGAGGACATGTATGCTTAACGTCGATTCCGGACTCAGACAGGTCAAGGAAACGGTCTTTGTATTCGATAAATGAGCCAATTTTTAAAGAGTTAGTCAAAAGAATATTGAGATGTATATTAGGAAACGAGTGATTAATAGAGGGCTTCAATCCTTTTTGACTGAAAAAGAGGTATGTCCAACAAGAGGGAATGAAAAGTACGTCTTTTTTTAAGACAGTGTAGGTCGCTAGTTTGGGTTGATAAATATTTTGAAGGAATCTTCTAATGTGCTTAAAATCAAGTGAAAGGGGTAGTTATTGTTAAGAACTAACTCATTAGAAGGTTCCTCAAAATATTTTCAACCCAAACTACCGACCGAACACTGCTCTTAAAAAAAGACGTTCTTTTCATTTCCTTTTGTTGGCCATAATACCTCTGTCGCACTCAAAAAGGATTGGAGGCCTCTCTTAATCACTCGTTCCATAATGTCATTCAGATCATTCAGGACTGAAATGTTTCAGATTGCTCTGGGTAAAAAGTTGGATTGACAGGTAAGTAAAAATGGATGGTTTCGGGACCTTGTTGCAATTTGACAATGTTGTAGTGTTTGTTGAGATTGAAGTCAGTGTTGTAATTTTGAAAGTTTAGGTGGTAGCCGCATCTTGGTTTGGACAAAGATGACTACTAGTTCTTGGGAGGGAGTTGAATTCTGAGGCTATTGGGGTTTGTGTTTTGGTTGCAAAGAATGCGGTGCTTATCATAATCCAGTGTATATCATGCTGGTAGTATTTGCGTTTACTTCGTGTATCGTATTTGTCTGGTGTGCTGATGTAACATGCTGTTATGATGTATGTTGCTTGTGTTGTTTGGAGTTTTTTTGTATGCTGTTTTAGTCAGTATGAGTGCCAAGTGGGGATACATAGGCGTTTAAAGTTGGCGTATTTTTGTTTGTATATTGGGAGATGTCTGTTTGTGCTTTGAAGTCTGGGTCGGCGATGTCTTAATATGTTCAGTTTCCTGTTTACTGATGAAATTATGTTGTCTAGGTGTTTTGTAAGGTGAGATGAGTCGTCAATTTATTCCGAGATTTTGAAGTTTGTTGAAAAGTATATGGGCAAGTTGTTTAAATAAGAATTTTAGGGTGTGTGCGGCCGAGTGGCGGTCAGTGGTGATAATGTGACTGATTGATCTGTTTGGAGGGACATCTGTATCTGTTTACCAGTTTGAAGTGGATTGATGTATTGTTGCTCCAGGTTTATGGCAGTGCTTAGATTTGATGTGTAGTGTTATGTAATGATGTCTGTAGGTGTTTATTTAAGTGGTTGAGTCTGTTTGTGGTGTGGAAGATCGCTGTGAATATAATAATGTGGGAATCGGATTGCACTTGTTTACACCGTTATTGATGTTACTTATTTGAATTTGTGGTTGCTTAGTTTTATACTTGAGCTGTTCTTCCTGGATAGAAGTTGGAAATCCATTTTTTGAGGTTAGTTGGAATATTTAATTTTGTATATTTTGTGATAAGTTGTGTTTGGGTACTGTATCAAAGGCTTTGTTAATATCGATGCCCATGATATTGTTTTGCGAGTGGCTTAAGCTTAAGACCCTTGATTGGGGTTGGATGAGTTTGTAAGGCGGTTGTGTTTTTGTGCTTTGTTTGAAGCCATGTTTTAATTTCTTTGGTGATATGTGGTGTTATTTTGTTAAGCATGATATTTTCTAGAAGTTTGCATAGTATTGATAATAAAGAGATGGGGCGATAGGAAAAAGGATAGAGGGTCTTTTTCCAGTAAAAAAAATTTAAAAATGAAATATTAGCTGCTTTTTCCAAATAGGGGAATGAAGTTTAGGCTGATTGGAACATAGTATATTTGGCTAGTGCGATAGAGCTTGTTCCATAGGTGTTTGA
>JABUQX010101089.1:27500-30000 GCA_015478945.1 Trachelipus rathkii | reverse complement strand
GATGAGTCACTCTAAATATACCTCTTTTGCGGCAGTTCTATCTACTTTGTTTTTGCTGTCTCTGAAAGGCGTTGAAGGCAGTGGAGAGATCAGTAAGTCTAAACCTTCGTTTTAAATATTTAAGTGTCTAAACATCAACCATATTTTTAAAATAATTTAAACCTGCGGTCACAACATTTTTATTTATTTTTTTTTTTTTATTATTATTATTTAGAGAAAATACTTTACTAAATACAAAATTTAAAAAAATAATAAAGTATAATAGTCCGTCAAATTTCTATATTTTTTATTTAAAATGTAGAAAAATTATTTTCCCTTCGTTTCCAAATGAAAATTAGAAGTGGTTGATATTAGATGAAAATTTTACCACTTTGATCTTCTCAAAGTAACACATACTGGCACTGAGTTTAAATATATTTTGATTTTATATAATAAAATTAACAATGTGGTTGTTGTAATGGGGAAGTCGAGATTGAATTTCATAATTAAATTAAAAAAAATAATTTAATTTAGATAAAATAAAAAATATAAAATTATATAAAAATAATAATAATATAATAATAATAATAATAATAATATAATATAATTGCCCGATCTTAATTAATAAAATAATAATAATAATAATACATAATAAATAATAATAATAATAATTTGTGAATAATAATAATAATAATAATAATAATAATATTAATAATAATAATAATAATAATAATAATAATAATAATAATAATAATAATAATAATAATAATAATAATAATAATAATAATAATAATAATAATAATAATAAAAAATAATAAGTAATAATAATATTAAACAATAATAAATAATAGATAATAATAATAATAATAATAAAAATAATAATAATAAATAATTAATAATAATAATAATAATAAATAATAATAATAATATAAAAAAAAAAATAAAAAATTAATAATAATAATAATAATAATAATAATAATAATAATAATAATAATAATAATAATAATAATAATAATAATAATAATAATAATAATAATAATAATAATAATAATAATAATAATAATAATAATAATAATAATAATAATAATAAAAACAAAATTTCCTATGTGTAGCTAAAGAAGAATGTGAAGAAATAAAAGGAGGAGTCTACTGTTCACCACAAATAGATGAATGTGTGGTTGCGACTGATAAAAAAAGGTTAAAACAAGAGAGCCAGCTCGATCTGCTATGACAAATTTAAAGGCTTTTTACCTTCTGTACGTCCCCAAGGAAATCATACTGGGATGATTTGTAAGTATTCTTTTCTAAAAGATAAATGTATTCTTTATATTTTAAATAAATTAACAGAACATTTATGTATCAATAGAATTAATGAACAAACTTGTTTCATAAAAGATTTTATTTTTACAAAATTTATTGAAAAATTATCATAATTTGATTTAACGATTGTAACGGGTGCTGCTAGACATTTCCTGTAATGTACATTAAACAATTATATTTATTCACAAAGTTAATTGGTACCAAAGATTGTCAAGTTAATGGAAGAACTGTCGAAAAGTATTTTTTCAAGTCTTTCTTTTATTTAAAAAAAAACAAAAACAAAAAAACAGAATGTCCTGATTTTTTTTAAGCTAATCTTTTGGTGAAATCAACTCACTACAACTATTCGTTAAATTCGGAAGATACTCTCACGGTTTGAGACAGTTAAGTTTATTTTATTTAATAGTTCATACTTGTAGAGGAGGTGTCTGAACGAACCAACCAAGCAGGAAACAGAACGAAGTAAGCTTTAAAAATAAAATTAAATTAGTTGTTACCTCAGAAATAGAAAGAAGACAGAAGGATTTAATGTTGAGCGGATATAACGGATAGGCGGACGTAAAATTATCATGAATTTAGGATCCCTGGAACGGCACGAGTATGGGGACGAAGTACTTCAAGAACGCGGATCAATCTGGTGGAACAGTCAAGATCTGGCGGATGCCGAGCCTAACTTCTGCTGTAACGGGAGGACGAGAATGCTCAGGCGTCTCATTCAGGTTCCAAGACAGAAAGAAAGTAAAGTTACTGGTGGGACGGACTGTGTGGCGCTTTTTTCTCTCGGAGGACGTGGGACCACGGAAGAAGCATTTTCGGATCACAGAGCAAAATACAAGACTAACTAGTGAAAGAAAGTAGTAAAAAGAGAAAAGTACGAGCGTCTTACTATCAGGACGCTTCGTGAAGCCGACAGAATGGTTCGGGCTGAGCTGAGGAAGTTCATGAAACTACCCTCGGACACTCCGGTTCCCATGTTCAGTCAACCACCCCATAAGGGTGGACTTGGGATCCCGGAGTTTGAGCAGACCAAGTGCTCCCAGCTTGAATCATTGAAAGCAGAGATGGAGCGATAGGATGACGTTTGGGCCCTGGCCGCTTCAGCTCTCAAAATACCGACCTCTACTAGAGAGAGGCGACTCCAAGTTGTGGAGTTTAGAGATGGCCTTGGTCTGGCGGGTGCCAAAAAGCAGTCCGGCTGTTA
>JABUQX010101089.1:10000-22500 GCA_015478945.1 Trachelipus rathkii | reverse complement strand
GGAAAGGGAAATGTTAAATAATCTGCTTTATATTAACGTAGAAAAATAAATAAGGTATAAATTTATAAGTTTTCAAGTGAGGGGATTTTGAATCTGTTGTTATTTTTAAAGTATTTTTATTAGGAGAAAAGTTATTAAAAATAATTTTAAAAATATAGAGATAAGAGAAAATTTTAAGGAAAGCAAAGTTGAAGATCTCGATGAGTTTTAAGGAATTATTTTTTCTCTATAATAAATATAGAATTCTATAAAGAACAAAAATAAAAAGAAAGTTACCTTTTCACAAAATAATTTTATTTTTGAGATGGATAATTATGATAGAATAAACGATGAGCTAACTTCAATAATTTTAGATAAAGAACGATTTTCAACAAGAATAAAAGGTTTAGAAGAAAAATTAGTTCCTAGTTTAAAACCAAAGCTTGAAAAAATTAGGAAATTCAAGAATAGCGAAAATCTAAAATTGACTTATAGTAAAAAAATCTATAATAAAATGACAAGATCTGGGAATGAGCAAAATCCAAAATTGACTTATAATAAAAGAAATCTCTAATAAAATGATAACTTGTAAGATCTGTAATACTAAAATTAAAAATTTTAAAATTCATGAAAAAAAGTAATAAACATAGAAAAATACAAATAAATCATTGCTTATTGGAAGTGTTTTGATGATTAAAAAGAAAATTATGCTCAATGTGTAATAAAAGTGTTCTAAACTTTAAAATTCCCGAGAAAAGTAAGATTCATCAAAGAAATTCGATGCAATGTGATTTTAAAAATTGTCGAGAAGGAATTCAAGGTAATTTTAAAGCCTATTGTTATACAAATATAAATATAATTGATCCAAGAACATTTATTAACAATATGATAAGTACAATGGAAAATAAAATTCAAGACCAAAATTGTAAAAATTTATGGGAGGGTTCCATATTTGAGATTTAGGACCCTATTTTAGCCCCAATCCGAAAAATAGACATAATGAACTTAATTTTCAGGACAACAGTGATGGGGAGGAAAAAAGCAAATCGACAGCTTTTTCTGACTCGTAGAACGTCATTTTCGGTGTGTTTTCTGTGTCGTGTCATTGTTTTGCGTTTTCATTTTTTCCAAACCTGTAATTTTTTGACATTTTCTTTTCAACTTTTACAATTTAATTCGAAATGACTTCATACTTGAAATATACATAATGGGCTATACGCACAAAATTGCATAGAAGTTTTCATTTTTGGAAAATGTGCTCGAGCAATGTCGATTCAAACCTAATTTTCGTTAAAATGCTGAGACAATTTTCCAAAAATCGAAAAAATTCTATGTGCATTTGGACGTAATAGACCCATCGATGTATATTTCAAAGTTTGAAGTCATTTCCAAAAAAATTGTAGAAGTCATTTCGAAAAAAATGTCAAAAATAGGTTTGAAAATTGAAAATACCAAAAACAATGACTACAGACACAGAAACACCAGAAAACGACATTCTAAAGTCAGAAAAAGCTTGCAGTTTGCTTTTTTTTTCAATTCAAATGTGCTGAAAATTAAGAATTGAATGTCTATTTAGGTGGGGGGCATAAAATGTCCCAAAATCATTAAATATTGATCCTCCCCCTATTAAATTAAAATCTTTCTCTTCACGTTGAATTCTATAAAAATTTACCTGATGAAAGAAAACAAACGATAAATAACTGGTTTAATAGCGGTTCTATGACAAGTATAACAAAAAAATTTCCAATAAAAGAAACTGTACTTGAAATGATCAATAAATTGAAGAAAAAAAATATGTCAAATTTTCACTTTTAAGGGTCAGGATGGATAATAAATAAACTTTTAGATTTTGAAATAAAGATAGCAATATATTGAAACTCCAGTCAAATATAAAAACACCAAAATTTGGAAAACCATATTCAAATAAAAATGATGACGAATGTTTTAAATGTGCTAGCAAGATTGAGTGTTTAGATGAAGGTCATCACTTAGATTATCAACAAGATAAAAGAGTATCTAAAAAATTACAATGAAAGGAATAGGAATTTCCAGTTCAATTAAAACAAATTAGTAAATTTGAGAACCAAAACGATGTGTCAGTTAACGTATTTGGACTTGATGAAAACGAAATAATTATATCCTTTAGGAAATCACAAAAGTTTGAGAAAACTAAACATGTGGATTTACTTTTCATATCCAAAGCGAAAAATACACATTACATATACTTATGAAAGCATTGAGTCCATTCATAGATAAAAAGCATAAAGAAAAAACTTATCCATGCCGATTCTGTTTACGTAGTTTTTATAAAAAAGAATTATTAGATAATCATTTACCAGAATGTAGTTAGTATTCATAAACCGGTAAGAATGGAATGTTTCTGAAAGTAAAGTTCAATTTAAACTGTATTATAAACAATTCAGACATCCATTTGTTATATATGCAGATTTTGAAAGCACCTTACAAAAGATACAAACTAGTCAACCAAATCGTAAAGAATCTTTTACCATTAATTTGCAGAAGCATCAGCCAAACAGTTGGTGTTGTTATACGAAATGTGATGTAGATGAATATTCAAAACTTAAAATTTATGAAGGAAACTAAGCACCTAAAACGTTTACAGAATATTTAATTTCAGAATCAAAAAGAATTTATGAATTATTGAAAATGAACGAACCAATGAATTTAACTTCAGAAGAAAAAATGAATCTTGAAAATGCTAATCGTTACTATGTATGTAAAAAAGAATATACACAATCAGATTTCAAAGTAAGAGACCATAATCATTTAACAGGAGATATTAGAGGACCTGCTCCACAGGAAGTTGTAATTTACAATTAGAAATCGGTTAAATTTACTCAAAATAATGCATAACTAATCCAATACGATGCTCATTATTCGTTAAAGAATTGGACGTACGAGGGTGAATAAAAGCAATTCCTCAACGAATGAAACTGTATTAACTTTCAGCAGATTATAAAAGTGATGAAAAAAAATAAAGAGTTGAGAATCATCGATAGTGTCAGATTCATGCCTTATCTCTTGCTAATAAGCCATCAAATTTAATGATGAAAATTAAAGAATTTAGCACAATATTTCGAAGATGACAGTTTCAGTTACTAAAAACGTAATGGATTTTCATTACGATTAAGATGATGATATAGCAAAATTAATCATAAAATTACCTAAAGAAGAGAAATTTTTTTTTAAATAATGAAGATATAATCAGCGCCAGGCACTATCTGAAAAAAATTTAATTGTAAAACATTTAAAGATTACCATATGTTATACTTAAAATCTGACACATTATTATTAGCGGATGTGTTTAATAACTTTAGAACAACTTGCTTAGATACTTATAAATTAGACCCAGCGCGTTATTTTATATCTCCAGGGTTATCTTGGGATGCATTATTAAAAGAAACGAAAGTAAAATTAGATTTATTAATAAAAGATCCGGATATGTTGTTAATGATAGAAAAGGAGTATTAGAGGAGGAATCATACTATAAACACATAGATATGCGAAGAACTAATAATCAATATTCAAGAACAAAGTTATGATTAAAATAAAACCGCATTATTTATAATATCACTTATTTAGATGCTAATAATTTGTATGGTTGGGCAATTAAACAAATATTTACGGGAAATTTAAAAAATGAGAAAACATTTATTTGATGTTTTGGACATCAGTGATGAATCGAAAAAAGGATAATATTTTAGAAGTTGATTTGGAATATTCTAAAGAACTACACAATTTTACAAGACTTAAGATTAAAATAATTTAAAGTAGATTAAGAAATGTACCAAACTTGATAATAAAAGAAAAATATATCATACACTATAGAAATTTAAAACAGTGTTTGAATTTAGGATTGAAACTAACGAAAATACATAGAATATTAGAATTTGATCAGAGCGATTGGATGAAATCATATATTGATCTTAACACGAGAAAGAGAAAGGAAGCGAAGAATGAATTTGAGAGAGATTTCTATAAATTAATGAACAACTCGGTGTTTGGTAAAACGATGGAAAACATAAGAAATAGAGTTGATGTACAACTAGTTAAAAATGAAGAGCAAGCTCAAAAATTAGTAAATAAACCAAATTTTGAATCGTTTTAAAATATTTTCAGAAAATTTAATAGCTTTCATATAAAAACAAACTAAACTAATATTTGATAACCTTTCTATGAAGGAAATGTTTATTGAGAGTTAAGAAAACTTTAATGTATGCTTTCATTATAAATTCATTATAAAAATAAATATTTAATGAAAAAGCAAAATTATTGTTACAGATACAGATTCATTTTGCTAATTAATACAAACTAACCGATACTTGTAAAAGATATGAGAAAAGAATATAAAAACTGTTCGTATACATCTGATTATCCAAAAAAGCATAAATTATATTCAGAAAAAAAAAAAGGTTTTAGGTTAAAATGAAGATGAAACAGCTGAAACTGATAAACAGAATTTGCAGCGACTACGAGCAAAAAATTATATGCTTATAAAACATTAGAAAATAAGAAATTAAAAAACGACGAGTAAAGAAAAGCGTTATCAATCAAACGATTAACATTGATGACTATAAAAAAGTATTATTTAATGAAGAAATCTATATAGGAAATTAAATTTAATACAAAGTAAAAAACATAATTTGTATACTACACAAGTCAATAAAATAGCCTTATCGAGAAATGATGATAAACGTTATATATTGGAAAATAATATTAAAACACATTAGCTTTAGACATTATAGATAAGTTAGTTGGCGCCAAAAATAGATTACATTTTAGTTGTAAGTTAGAGTTTAAGGAAAAAAATTAAAAAAATATAAAAAAGTATTGCATGTTAATTGTGCTAGAGTTAAGGAAAAAAATAAAAATATTATTTTAAAAAGTTACTTGAATATTATTTTATTATATTTATAAAAATTAAAAAATTTAAGACTTTTTTTTAAATTATTTTATACCATATTTTTTACCTTTAAATTTTTTTAATCAAAAGGGGGTGGTGTTTCACGGACCCCTTCTGATATTTTATTTATTTTTTCAAAATTTTTTAATCAAAGGGCGGGTTTCCACCGTCCCCTTTATATTTTTGATTTTTTTAATATTCAATTCCCGGAGACACGACAGACTATTATATATATATATATATATATATATATATAAGATTATATATATATATATCGTCTACATAAATGTATGTTTGTGCATGTCCTCAAGGACACGCACAACATATATATTTGTCTTACATAAATGTATGTTAGTGCGTGTCCTTGAGGACACGCGCTAATACATAATTGTTTTACATAAATGTAAGTTAGTGCGATGCCTCGAAGCATCGATCTAAAACGAAATTTTAAAAACCAGTAAAAATTTTAATTATTTTTTATATAATTTTAAGCGCATAGCCTTAGGCTATGCGCCAAGTAAAAATCAAAACCATTAAAAATTTAATTATTCTTTATATATTTTAACGCACAGCCTTAAGGATCCTCGCTAAAAAAAAAATTCAAAAAACAAAAAATTTAATAAAAAAAAAAAAAAAAATTTTTTATGAAGAATATATCATACATTTAGTTGGAAGTTAGAGTTAAGGGAAAATTAAAAAATATAAAAAAATATTGCATGTTAGTTGCAAGTTAGAGTTATGGAAAAAATAAAAAAAAATATTTAACATTTTTTCACCCACCCCTTGAGGGGTGGGTGAAATCAAACTGTAAAAATATTTCCAGATACCGCCTTAAGGTGAAGGGTGCTAAATCAAACTATAAAAAATAAAAAATTATATTTTGGAGTGGTGCCTAAGGCACCACTCTAAGTATATATACGAAATAAGAAAATAACACATTTTGTTACCCCACTTTTTCAGGGGGGAAGCAGTAGATATTAAACGTAAATATACTTAAAAAAAATTTATTTTATTTTTTATATACTTTAACTAAACTAGACGTGTTAGTAAATTTTTTTTATTTTTTTATATACTTGACGCGTTAAAAAAAATTATCTTTTTAGTTTTTTTAAATGACAATAATAATAATCTGACATGTAACCAAATTGGTTACATGTCAGAACGTAAAAGAAAACAAGACTTCCAAAAAATTTTTTAAAAAAGACCCCCTGTTTCAGGGGTCCCCTTTGAAAAGTCTATATTTATTTTTTTTTATTCTTACTTATCTAAATTTTTGTGCCCCCGTGTTTCACGGGGTCATCGTTTAAATTTATTATTATTTCTTAATATTTCTCTCAAAGGGAGCCCCAAATTTTGGTCCCCTTTGAAAAACCTAAAAATACTAAATATAGTTTGACGCGTCGCCAAAATAGCGACGCGTCAGATCAGGGTCAGTATTTAAAAAACCTAAAAATTCTAAATAAAGTTTATTATTTTTTTCTCTATAATAAATAATGGAAAACATTTCTATCCATTGGAAAGATGAGAATAGCAGAAATAATCAAGAACATCATTTCTTATTACCATCTCCTAATTGTAGAGCTCTAATTATTGGAGAATCTGGATGCGGTAAAACGAATTTACTACTAAGAATGTTACTTATGGATAAGTGGTTAGATTATAATAATTTATTTGTTTTTGGAAAGTCTTTACACCAGCCAGAATATAAATTAATAAAATCAGGATTTGATAAAGGATATAGTAAAAACGAAGTTCTTGAATTATTGGAGAAAGGAGGAGGTGATATCGATTCATTTATTAGAAATCTACCTAAAAAGCGTAAAAAATCAAAATATAATGTAGAATATACTGAAGATTCTCGAAATGTTAAACACAAGAGAAAATTTAATTTTATTTGATGACTATATGAATGATTCAAATCAAAAGAAAGCTGAAGGTTCATTATACTAGAGAAAAATAATAAGACAGCTCTATTTATATTAGGGCAAACATTTTAAAACTTCTCGTCAAACAATACATCAATTGCTAATGTATTTATTTTGTTCTCATTGCCTATAAAAGATTTAGTAATATTTTAAATGACCATTTCCAAAGATATTGACTTGGAAAGAATTCGTAATTTTTGTGTGAAACTGTTTGGAAAAACCATTTGGTTCATTGTTATATAAAAAATTATCACCAGAGAATGAAAGATATTCAAGCAGATTTTAAACTATATATTGTACCTAAAAGGTTTTTTTATACTTAAATTAAATGTATATACAATACAACTCAAAAATTCATACAGGAGTTTCATTGAAGACCATACAATAAACTAACTTTGAAAATCAAAATAATTAATGATTGAAATTATTTTTTAAAGACGAAAACTGTTCAGGATATTAATTTCAGCGTTGAAGAAACTTCCTTTACCAGAAATGCATTTAAATTTACCTAATAATGTACCATTGAAAATATTTGAAAAAGGATCGATTTAGGAATACAGGGAAAATATTTCATTATTGTGGTCCGTACGAAAGCTACAAAACAGATTAAAAGAAGGTTATAATGGCCGGGGGGCGGGCCCGGGCGCCTGTTAACGGCTTAGATAAGCCTTTAAACAAACATGATTTAAATTATTTAAAACGTAAAAATACGAAAGAGGAATGCAGCAGATGATTTATTAGCAAAAAAAAGCGAGTGAATTGCGTTAGTGCTAATGAATCCAGAGTACGTAGAAAGACGCGAGATTAGTCACAGGATTTATGGGAATGAAATTCAAGATTCGGAATGGGTTTACCATCAAAAACTGGGTAAGAAGAAACTGCGAAATTGGGCTCTGAAAAATTGAGAGAATTATATTATAATCCTAAAACTGGATTCTCAGGAATCAATGATTTAGTTCGAAAGCGTTATCTTCTTTAAGATAGTGAAGGACTGGTTAGATCAGCAAAACCGTTTACACATGCAGTAAACGTATAAGACATAAATTTTCAAACGAGAAGAGTGTGGTCTCTAGTGTGCATGATTCAATGGCAAGGCTGATTAGTAGACATGCAGAAAATATAAAGCTCAGAATTAAAATATTAAAAGTATATATTATCATTATAGATATATTCAGCAATTTGCTGGGGCTGTTCCATTATAAAAGAAAAACGGTAACGAAATAGCGAGCGTTTGAAAATATTTTTAAAACAGAATCCCGAGAAAAATACATACGGATAAAGGTCTGATTTTTAAATGAACCAAAGGGAAGAACTTTTTAAGAAACATGAAATACACTGGTTCGCTACAGAAAATGAAACTAAAGCGCAAGTAGTAGAAAGATTTAACAGAACAATAAAAACTAAAATGTGGAAACTTGTCTGAAAGAAACACTGATTGATATACTTGCATATTTAGTTAAAAATTATAATACAAGCTATCACAGAAGTATTAAAATGTCTCCAGAGCAAGGATCACTTGCAAAGAATAAAAAATAGTGTATAAAAATTTATTTCCTCCTGCAAAGATTGACCTTAGAAAACCGAAATTTGGAATAGGAGACAGAGTTAGAATCAGTAGAAAGTATAAAGATTTTAGGAAAGGTTATCTTCCTAACTTTACCGAAGAAGTATTTATTATATCGAGAGTATTGAAAACAAATCCTATAACTTATAAAATTAAGGATATGAATAATGAAGAAATTATTGGTAGTTTTTATGAGCAAGAAATGACGAAATATGAAAGCGAATTATATGAAGTTGAAAAAAATATTAAAGAGAAACAAGGTAATAGTACTCGTGTAAATGGAAAAGATATGCATACAACATTATGGATAAATGAAAAAAGACTTAACGAAGTTTAGAACGTGTAACGGCTTATGAAACAGATACCCTATGTAAAACAAGAACGTTGAAACAGCTTTCTTTTCTGTTTACTGTTTCTATTTCTGTTTGCTGTTTCGGTTCTGTTTCTGTTTTCTGTTTTGTTTCTGTCTTCTGTTCTGTTTTCTGTTTTATGTTTATTTCTGTTTCTGTTTTTGTTTCTGTTTCTGTTTCTGTTTCTGTTTCTGTTTCTGTTTCTGTTTCTGTTTCTGTTTCTGTTTCTGTTTCTGTTTCTGTTTTCTGTTTCTGTTTTTTGTTTCTGTTTTCTGTTTCTGTTTCTGTTTTCTGTTTCTGTTTCTGTTTCTGTTTTCTGTTTCGGTTTCTGTTTTTTTTTTCTCCATAATAAATGGCATATGTTAATAATTAAGAAAAATCGGATTAGTCAATATTTAGAAAGAACCTACAGAAAAGATTTTGAATGAGAAAGTTAGGTGAACAGTTCTATCAAAAAATATTTAAACTACTACAACCATTTAATTGAAACCGGATCTAAGGATATAACTACACTATTAAAAAAAAATACTCAAAATCCAATCAGCAATACTAGGCTGTAGAACTACGATAAACCCTTAGCTATTGAAGATTGTACCCAGCATCACCTAGTTACTCCTGACATAATTTAGAAAAATATTCAGAAAAATATTGAAAAGGAATATTGTTTTATAAATATGACAACACATCTGTATTTAAAGCGATTAAGAAGGAAGATTTTAAATTAGTGAATGAAAAAAGTTAAAAATGCTGGGCAATAATTTATTTTTAATGTCATCATTATAAAGTAAGAAGGTCTATGGAAACTTCTAACCTTGAAAAATCCTGGAGATGTTTCTAAAAATGATTATGATACTTATAAGAAAATAATGATTCAAACTAAAGCGTTTAAAGGATGGTGGAACTACTGTTAAAGCGAATAGGGGGTAAAAAATATGATTGTTTATTAAACCAATATATAATGAATATAGATGTGTTTGATGAATTAAAATATAATTACGTCAGAAGTAAGAACACCAGGAAGAACAGTATTGGCAGATACTCTCGAAGGAACTAAATGTAGGAGACGTACCAAAAAAATTGCAGGGTACGGATTTAAATTTTGACCTTAGATTCCTGATGACTTTTATAACATTAGAATATTAATTTTGCAGAAAATTAAATCGGGTTAACTAAGGTTTTTAATGGAGCCTACAAGCTATTAATGACGAACATTAAGATTAAGGTATATTTGAATAAGCATATAGAATCTTTAAATAACTTTTTTCTCTAAATAAATAGACATTGTTTATCTAGGTAACGAACAATATCACTATGGAATGTTTTATTTCCATATGGAAGTCTAATCTTAAAATAAACTTTAATCATAATCAGTCATTGAATAAACTTTTAGGATTTAGATGGGGTATCATTGAAGGAATCGGTGAACATGAAGGTGAAAATATTGTTGATATTTTATCAGTAAATTCTATTTTAGTTAATTGTGATATTATAGAAGGTTCATATCTTAATGGAGTGCAAGAACCAGTTTTGTATAGTTTCTTTCCTGATGTTCCCCCTGGTTATAAAATGAATGAAAAACCTAATACAGTAGTATATCTGCCGGTTACAATTCCAACTATTAATTCAATTCATATTTGGCTTACTGATCAAAATCATAAACCATTGAATCTTCGAGGAGAAATAATAACTATTCGATTGCATTTAAAATCAACATAAACTTTTTTTTCTCTATAATAAATGGATCATAATTTAAATTGGAAGGAACCTTTAGAAACGGATGATTCTATTAAAAGATTTGAATATCGAGATTATGAACCTTATACAGGAACTAATTTAAATAAATCCGCTGATATAAGAATATCAGTTCAAAATCAAGATGAATTTTTACTACCTTCTAGAAGTTATATTTTTATCGAAGGGTCTTAAAAAGGAAGACGGATCGATATTTGAGAAAGATCACCCTGGAACTGGAACTGGGGCAGGAAAAGAATTATACATAAATTTAATTAATAACGGAATTGTGTATTTATTTTCAAGAGTTGATTACCAACTTGGAAATGAAAATATTGAAGGATATTCAAGTCCTGGACAAGCATCAACTATGAAAGGACTCTTAACATATCCTATGAATTATTCAGAAGGCATGAATTTTATGTGGGCTCCTGATAAATGTGAAAAAATATGTCCAAAATTTAATAATCCTGGTTATATGGAGAGACACAATTACTTATTTAAAAACTCATCCGGAAATTTAACGTAGCTATTCCTTACATCATATATTCGGATTTTGTGAAAATTATGATAAAGTAATTTATGAATAAAACATCAGTTAAGCTCTAGAAAAGAATAGGGTAACTGCTGTTACAGTAAAATCCTCGATAAGAACGATGACGGTATTTATAAAGTTCCCACATGTAAATTAGTGATGAAAATAGCTTGGAGAATTCCACATGTAACCCTTACAGATAAATATATGATAAAATTAAGTAATGATATTATGAACAAAATTGTTTTAAATGTTAGTTTCTTAAAACAGACAGTGTGAATCTGTAGAAGTAAATCAAGGACAAAAACAATTCGATTGGAGATTAAATGTTACAGCCGGATCAGAGAAACCGAGATTTATAATTTTAGCATTTCAAGAAAGCAAAGACGATAATCAAATTATGAATCCAGCTATATTTGATCATTGTAGTATAACTAGCGCCTATGTTCAATTAAATAGTGAAAAATATCCAGAAATGGATCTTCAGCTTGATTTTAATGAAAATTATTATACTACCGCTTATAAAATGTTATCAGATTATTTTAATCATGTACTTCATAAAGAAAATTGTTCTATTACTTTAACAGAATACCGGAACTTGTACCCACTGCTAGTATTTGATGTAAGTAGACAATCTGAAAAATTAAAAAACTCAGTCACAGATATCAAAATACGAGCAACTTTTAAGAAAAATATATTAAAACCTACAATAGCTTATGCATTAGTATTATCAGATCGAATTTTGAAATTAGAATCTGATGGGAATAAAATGAATATCGTTTATTAGTTTTTTTTCTCTTAAATAAATGAGGTATTATTGTGTTCATTGTAGAAAAATAACAAATACTGAAAATGTTCATAAATTATGACTTCTAAAAGTATTATGCTTAGAGGTACATGCCTAGAATGTGGAAGAATAAAAACTCAATTTACTTCTAATAAAATATAAAAATTATGAAAATATAAAATTTAAAAAATAAGCATATAAAAATTATAAAAAATATAAAATTGAAAAAACTCTGAGAATTGAATAAAAATTAAGATAATTAAAGGAGGTGGGATGCACTGTTCCCCCACCTCTCTTAAAATTAAGATAATTATTAAAAAATATCATAATTATGGTTGATGGGGGGAGCTGCTCCCCCCCATGTTTAATAATTATGATAATCATAAAAAATTATCATAATTATACTGAGGTGGGGAACGCTTCGCCCCCCCACCTCTTTAAAAAACTCTATGAGAATTAAATAAAAATTATGATAATTAAAAAAAGGAAAATATTATATATAAAATTTTATATATGATAACTTTTTTTATTCTTTAATAAATGACGTACAACGATATGAGTCTATCTTACACCGAATCAGGTAAAGAAGTTAAACAACGCAGTAAATAAAAAATCTTCCATATCATTTAGAATTAATCTAAAGCCTAAAGGAAATATATCTCTTCTCCTAACTCAAACTCAAAAAGCTAAAATTTTAAAAGTTAT